>JAKOGI010000754.1:0-12500 GCA_029747015.1 Carnegiea gigantea
TATATATATATATATTATAGTATATATATATATATATATATATATATATATATATATATATATACACACGTATATGTATATGTGTGTGTGTGTGTGTATGTGAGTGCGAGTGTATGTGTGTGTGCAATAACCTGGCCCTAACCCTTATTTATGTATTTAAATCATATTTGTTTATTTAATTAATCATATTTATTCATTTAATTATCATATCTTCAATTGCTCATTCCTATTGCTTTTACCAAACCATGTTTATTAATTCAAATGCACCTAATTTATTTATTTAGCAAATTATAATTTTGGGTCCCGCTTTGCGTTTTGGTTTTCAATTATTGCAAAATTTCAAGTGAATCGATAGTAGGCCTCGATAATTATATTTTAAGAACTCATTATTATTATTATTGTAGTTGTTATTATTATTATTATTATTATTATTATTATTATTATTATTATTAATACTGGTATTTTTATTATCTCGCAAAAATTTAATTTCGAGCTACGAAAATTTAATCGCATGCAATTTACTTTCCTTCCCGAGCCCAAACCATAGAGGCCAATCATAATTCAACAAGCTTGCTTGACTAACTTAACTAACCATGATTTAAATCTCACTTTGGTTAACAAAAAGCCACTTTATGTGGTGAAAATTTAGCCAAGTATTTATAAAGCATTCCTAGCCTACTAAAGGAAGCAAATATCACAACCCATCTTCCCATCTCTCTCCTCTCACTCTTTAGTCACACGGCCAGCCCCTCCCCCCTTAGGTGCTGCTGCTGTGTGCCACTATTTTGGCCAGCTAGATGCTGCCACCAACCACCACCAACCATCTCCCACACCTCACCCCTCATGCGCCTCTTGCTTGCAAGCATCAAAGTGAGTAAACCCTAACTTAATCTTGATGTATTTTTGGTTTTTATGATTGTTTTAGTTATGATTTATGCTCTTGAGATCAAAATATATGTTATCATACAAAGTTTATTGATTTTGGGGATGTTGGTCATGGTGGACTTTGAGCTTGAAGTATGCTAGGGTTTAAGGTTTGCCATAATCATGTTGGCTTAAGTCAAGTGATAGATTTGGATTGTTTTGTATATAATTTTATAATCTTTAGCCTTATTGATGATTATGATGATGTTTTTGGTGATTTGGAATGATTTCAAGTGAGGGTTTATGTAAAAAAAATGAGGAGAAAGCAAAAATAGTGGGGGCTGGAAATGGCAGAAAACAAGGGTGACTTTGAGATTAAACTGGTAATGATCGGCTCATTGAAAAATTGTGATTTGTAGTGGGTAGATAGGTCAATATGTTAGATTTCAAATGCCTTTTTAATCGCCTTAATCCAAGTTCTGTGGACAAAGTTATGATCGTTTTTACGAGAACTGCATAGGTTAGACCAAAACTAACACACTTCCATTCTAGCTCCATTTTGGGAATCCTATTGTGGGAATCATGTTTTGTGTTATGAATGAAAGTTTTCTTGGACTTCTTAATCTTTCCATAAGTTATAAATTTTTGAAGTGAATTGACCTGCTTTGGTGTAAATTGGGCTGTTATTATAATTTTTGTGCAGCGTACACTTGGAGAAAAATTTTAAAAATTTTACTGTAGATTGTACATATTACTTTCAAATTTCCTACAAGATTTCATGAATTTTGGTTGAGTATTTGGAGTTTGGTGATTTTTCGAAGTATTTTGAGCAACTGTGCAAAGAGCAATAATCAAGATTGAGTGAGATTGATCATGCACTCATTTTGTGTATTTTCGGCCAAGTAAGGCCATTTAAGGGGGAAATAAATATTGATGAATTTTATTGGAGTTTTTAGCTCGATTTATGAGAGAAAAGAAGAGAAACATGCATTTTAGGAACTTAATTATGAATTTTGAATCAGTTATGGATATTACAAAGAAAGTACCAAGTTTGGGGAGTTTAATAGCTTTCATTGGGATCAATAATCTATTTGGGGTGAAAAATTATATTTAATGGACTAGTGAATGAAATATGGGAAGTGGAGAGAATTTTGACTCAAAAACTATATTTATTAGACCAAATTATTGCAGTTTATGTTACTTTGAACCAAGATATATCTCTCTTGGCCTCAAACCTTATTACTTACTCAATTCAGAATATATCAAATGTATTTATCAAGCCAATCTAGTGTACTTGCTGTTATCTTGAGCCATGCTATACATCAGCGAGCCTTAAACCTGTATCAGCAACCTATTTTAGAAAAGGCTAAAACTACTCTCCCGTTTGTCACCATCGAGGCATTTTCCTTTGTAATTTCATTTATCTCATTGTGGCCTATTTTACTTTCATTTACTTTATATTAGATTTACTTACTTTCATTAATTCAGTTTTGAAATTATAATTAAATACCCAAGTTATGTATACTATTTAGTTACTCAATTTATATTACACATACTTTTGCTTACTCAATTATGTGAGCAAGGATCACGTACTGACTACACATACCTATAATGACATTTATGAAACAAAGTCGAGGCCTAGTTATTGTTTTTCATTATGCATAAGTGTTACCAAGTTAGAACATATTTGTCAAATCAGATGACATTTTTGAAACAAATGACATTTATCAAGTCAGATGACATTTTTAAATACTCAAGGTACGTCCATTGCCTGTATCTTCAAAAAGCAAAACATGTTTATCAAGTCACAACTCTTAATGAGTTTATTAATGAATCAGTTTATATAGCGATTTACCATTTAACTTGTGACTCCATCAGTTGTCATCTATAGGGTGTCAGCCCATCATTTACCCATGCGGTTTCAGGCCAACTCTTGATCAGATTGACAAGTGTGCACCAATGTATAGATCATATCATTATAAGAAGTTTACATCCAGATAATAATGAGCAATTCAGTTTCATATTACTTTCATTTTCATTGTGATTGCGAACTAAACGAATTGTAAAGGCAGATACCCATCAATAATGTTTTTATGCTCATTTTACAATTTAGGAATGCATGTACTGAGTTTTTAGCTCACATTTTTGAATTGCTTTCATGTTTTCCATTTTAGGTGATGAGGTATCTCATGTTTCTTCATTTAGCAAGCCCTTTTGGAAGTCATCAGATGCTCACACTGGATTCAGCATATCATATATATTGGGATCGACCTCAGGGTCAAGTTGGGTCTATATTCAATATACTTGTGTAGTGTGGAGTGTGAGTTAGCACATGGTATGATTAAGTCGATTGTATTGAAGTTGAACTATTACGGACTTTAATCTTGGAGTGTTTCAGTTTAATAGATATTGTGATTGTGAATATGAGTTGCAAGATTAAACGGTTTCAGTGAGCCCTGTCCTTATCAGGACGGCGGTAGCACCTTCTATCATTAAGTCTTCCGCTGTAGTTTTCTGTAAATTATGTCATTAGCATTTTGGGGGTGTTACAGTTGTGGTATCAAAGCTAAGGTTTTAAGGTTCACTTTGAGCTATCATGTGTTTATGAGCTAGCTATCAAGGTGTGTGTGAGTTATGTTGGACTAGTTAAATGAGTTATTGACTATAAGTTCATATGTATGGGCATATAAGGAGGAACCATTTTCATTTGGGTGATTTAATCATTTGATAATACCCTAGGACTCGAGCATTAGCAAAAGGAGTGAGGGGCATGCAAATTGGGTGGCCTAATAGTGATGCATGCTTTCGTTTACTTGGGAGTGTAATGTATGCTTCAATTCAATTATTTGTTTAAGTTTTACAATTATTCACTCCGGACGTGTGGCCTGTCAAGTTATTGAACTCCAACAAGTGGCCGTTGAGCTATTGAAGTGTAATTTTTCATATTAAGTACCTGTTGTAAGGCTTTAAATCTGGGTTGTAGCCAATTTTTAGGTGGAGCTTCATCCGTTTCGCTCCAGAATTTGAGAGTTTCATGGAGGTGTATTAACGTACATGATATTGAGTACAGTGATGTTTAAAACCTATTGCGGGAATGCCATTTGCAACTTGGTATATCTTTGGGTTAAATCAGTATGAGATGGAATTCCTGTAGGGAATCCTGTGACAGTAGTTTAGTAGCTTGTGGTGTGCTACTTGACACTATATGGGTGGTATGAGTAAGATTTAGTTGCCATGCATAGAAAGGGGCTGCTCTAGTCACTAAGACCTTGTACCAGCAATGCTCCTATTGCACCAATAACGCTCCCATTACTTCCAGTCATTGACTTAGTTCGGCCCTAGTCGCCTTGGATTATTCAGGGGGCATTATTCCTTTGCTATTGACACTCACTCGGTCTATGGCATCTCTTTATCTAGGCCATTTGTTTAAATGACTTCGATTGTTATCTAAACCAAGCCAATGACAGCTTATCGTTTGCAAGAGTGCTCTTTTATAGTAGTTCCTGTAATTGTCTGCTTGTTTCATCTTTTCAATTTGATTTTATCCAATACTATTTAATCTCTCTATACACGATGTATCATTTGTTCATAATATAACGTGCTCTGAATTCATAATATAATTACTCTCCTTGCTTTTAAATTCAATTCTCACACTTATATTTTACGTCCTCATCAATAAATTTCAGCATTCTCCATTCCATCTCATTGCTGCACTTAAATTGACTTTATCTGAGCAAGGCACGTTCCCAATGTAACTTGTCCAATCTATTTATGTATCTATTGTATTTTACTTATCCAATCCATTTACCTACTTATCGCACATTCCTTTTTCCATCTATCTAGTGCACTTAACTTGATAATTGAGGCTAGAAAGTTACCATCTTGCCATCTTGCTTTTGCTAAATCCGAGTGTCAGCGAGGCAAATTTCCCCTTGGTTGACCATCTGTTGGATCCTTTATGATCCATATTTATAAAGCATGATTCATTTGGCATTATATTTCAACATTCTGGTTATTTTATTTCAACCACCTCATGATAATCCCCCTTTTACCAATCTTTTCTAATCTCATTATTTATTTCTTTTAGACTTAATGACTTGCTTGACTACCAATTCCCTCATTGTTATTCTTAGCGATATTCATTTTATTGTCCAATGTGGAATTGGAGTAGACCTTTGATTAGTCGGATGAGGGGAGAATAGGTGATGTCTTGAGAACACTAAATAGGGACATTTTGATAAGAGCATAATCTTAAGCAATGTCACATCATATTGGAGCGAACCAGATGAAGCATTTGGTATAAGAGTAGGGTTAATCCGAGCAAGTAATACGAAAGAAATTCAAGGCCATGTTAAGGTGAGACAAGGCCGACAAAAGAGTTATGTTGACAAAAGTAGGAGACAATCACAGTTTCAGATGAGGCAAAAGTACTTTGGGCAAATCATATCTCCTCAAAAGTCACTTGGGGAAGCCCAAAAAGAGATGAAAGCCAAATATCCACATTTCTTTGTGCTGACAGTGCATATTTTCGCAAAGCTCATAAGTTTCGAGAACGAAACTCTTTAAGGTGGGAGGACTGTAATAACCTGACCCTAACCCACATTTATTTATTTAAATCATATTTATTTATTTAATGAATCATGTTTATTCATTTAATTAATCATATTTTTAATCACTTATGGTTATTGGTTTAACCAAATCATGTTTACTAATTCAAATACACCTAATTTATTTATTTAGCAAATTATAAATTTGGGTCCCACTTTGCATTTCGGGTTTTCGTAAAATTTCAGGTGAATCAAGAGTAGGCCTCGATAATTATAATTTAAAAACTCATTATTATTATTATTATTATTATTATTATTATTATTATTGTTGTTGTTGTTATTATTATTATTATTATTATTATTATTATTATTATTATTAACACTATTATTTTTATAACCTCGCAAAAATTTAATTTTGAGGTACAAAAATTTAATCGCATACGGTTTACTTCCCTTCCTATGTGCCAAACCGTGCAAGCCAATCATAATCTAGCAAGCTTACTTCACTAACCTAACTAACGATGATTTGAATCTAACCATGGTCAACAAAAAGCCACTTTATGAGGTGAAAATTCAGCCAAGTATTTATAAAGCATTCCTAGCCTAGTAAAGGAAGCAAATATCACAACCCATCTTCCCATCTCTCTCTGCTCACTCTCTAGCCACATGGCTAGCCCCTCCCCCTTAGCTGTTGCTGCTATGTGCTACTATTCTAGCTAGCCAGAGGCTGTCACCAACCACCATCAACCATCTCCCACACCTCACACCTCATACACCTCTTGCTTCCAACCATCAAAGTGAGTAAACCCTAGCTTGATCTTGATATATTTTTAGTTTTTATGATTGTTTAGTTGTAATTTATGTTCTTGAGATCAAAATAGATGTTATCATGCAAATTTTATTGATTTCGGGGTTGTTGGTCATGGTGGAGTTTGAGCTTGAAACATGCTAGGGTTTAGGGCTTGCCATGATCATGTTGGCTTCAGTTAAGTGATGAATTTGGACTGTTTTGTATATGATTTTGTAATCTTTAGCCTTATTGATCATTATGATGTTGTTTCTGGTGATTTAAAATGATTTCGAGTGAGGATTTATGTGAAGAAAAAAGGAGAAAGCAAAAACAGTGAGAGCTAGAAATGGCAGAAAACAGGGGTGACCTTAAGATTAAACTGAAAATGATCGGCCCACTGAGAAACTATGATTTATGGTGGGTAGATAGGTCAATGTTTTAGATTTCAAATTTAGATTTCAAATTCCTTTTGAATCGCCTTAATCCGAATTCTGTGGACAAAGTTATGGTCGTTTTACGAGAACTGCGCATGTTAGACCAAAACCGACACACTTGTGTTCTAACCCCATTTTGGGAACCCTATTGCAGGAGTCATGTTTTGTGTTGCAAATGAAAGTTTTTTAGGACTTTTTAGTCTTTCCATATTGTGGTTTTATGTCTCCATTGGAGGTCAAGGGTGAAAGTTATGAATTTTTGAATTGAACTGACCCTGCTTTGGGGCAACTTGGGCTGTTATTGCAATTTTTGTGCAGCATATACTTGGAGGAAAATTCCAAAACTTTTACTGTAGATTGTCCAAATCATTTTGAATTTCCTAAAGATTTCATGAATTTTGGTTGAGTATTTGGAGTTTGGTGATTTTTTGAAGTATTTTGAGCAATTGTGTAAAGAACAATAATAAAGATTCAGTGAGATTGATCATGCGCTCATTTTGTGTATTTTGGGCCAAGTAAGGTCATTTAAGGGGGCAATAAATATTCATGGATTTTATTGGCGTTTTCAGCTCAATTTATGAGAGAAAAGAAGCGAAACATGCATTTTGGGAGCTTAATTACAAGTTTTGAATCACTTATGGATATTACAAAGAAAGTACCACATTTGGGGAGTTTAATAGCTTTCATTGGAATCAATAATTTATTTGGGGTGAAAAATTATATTTAATGGACTTGTGAATGAAATATGGGAAGTGGGGAGAATTTTTGACTCAGAAGCCATATTTGTCAGACCAAGTTATTACAGTTTATGCTATTTCGAACCAAGATATATCTCTCTTAGCCTCAAACCTTATTACTTACTTAATTCAGAATGTATCAAATGTATTTATCAAGCCAATCTACTGTACTCGCTGTTATCTTGAACCAAGCTATACATCAGCGAGCCTTAAACCTGTATCAGCAACCTATTTCAGAAAAGGCCAACACCACTCTCCCATTTGTCACCATCAAGGCAGTTTCCTTTGTAATCTCATTTATCTCATTGTGGTCTATTTTACTTCCATTTACTTTATATCGGATTTAATTACTTTCATTGGTTCAGTTTTGAAATTATATTCAAATACCCAAGTTATGTATACCATTTAGTTACTCAATTTCTATTACACATACTTTTGCTTACTCAATTATGTGAGTAAGGATCACTTACTGACTACACATACCTGTAGTGACATTTATGAAATAGAGTCGAGGCCTAGTTATTATTTCCCATTATGCATAAGTGTTATCAAGTTAGAACATTTTTGTCAAGTCAGATGACATTTATGAAACAGATGCATTTATCAAGTCAGATGACATTTTTAAACACTCAAAGTACATCCATTGCCTGTATCTTCAAAAAGCAGAACATGTTTATCAAGTGACAACTCTTAATGAGTTTATCAATGAATCAATTTATACAGCGATTTACCATTTAACTTGTAACTCTGTCAGTTGTCATCTATAGGGTGTCAGCCCATCATTTATCCGCGCAGCTTCAGGCCAACTCTTGATCGGATTATGTATACATCATATCATTGCAAGGAGTTCACATCTAGAAAATAATAAGCAATTCAGTTTCATATTACTTTCATTTTTCAATGTTATTGCGAACTAAATAAATTGCAAAGGCGAGTACCCATCAACAGTGTTACTATACTTATTTTACAATACAGGAATGCATGTACTAAGTTTTTAGGTCAAATTTTCGAATTATTTTCATGTTTTCCATTTTGGGTGATGAAGTATCACATGTTTCTCCATTTAGCAAGCCCTTTCGAAAGTCATCAGATGCTCACAGTAGATTCAGCATAGCATGTATGTTGGGATCGACCTCAGGGTCAAGTTGGGTCTATATTCAATATACTTGTGTAGTGTGGAGTACTGGTTAGCATATGGTATGATTAAGTCGATTGTATTGAAGTTGAACTATTATGGACTTTGATCTTAGAGTGTTTCAGTTTAATAGATATTATGATTGTGAACATGAGTTGCAAGATTAAATGGTTTCAATGAGCCTTATCCTTATCAGGACGGCGGTAGCGCTTTCTATCATTAAGTCTTCCGCTGCAGCTTTCCGTGAATCATGTCATTAGAATTTCGGGGCGTTACAGTTGTGGTATTAGAGCTAAGGTTTTAAGGGCCACTGCGAGCTATATAGCATATATAAGTTAGCTATCAAGCTGTATGTGAGTTATGTTAGACCAGTTAAATGAATTATTAACTATAAGTTCATATGTATGGGAATATAAGGAGGAACCATTTCCATTTGGGTGATTCAATCATTTTTATAATACCCTGAGACTCGAGCATTAGCAAGAGGAGTGAGGGACACACAAATTGGGTGACCTGATAGTGATGTATGCTTTCGGTTACTTGGGAGTGTAATGTATACTTCAATTCTATCATTTGTTTAAGTTTTACAATTATGCACTCTGGGCGTGTCACCTGTTGAGTTATTGAACTCCGACGGGTGGCCGTTGAGCTATTGAAGTGTGATTTTTCATGCTAAGTACCTATTGTAAGGCTTTAAGCCTGAGTTTTAGCTCGTTTTTAGGTGGAACTTTATCCGTTTTGCTCAAGAATTTGAGAGTTTCATTGAGGTGCATTAACATACATGATATTGAGTACGGTGGTGTTTATAATTTGTTGCGGGAATGCCATTTGTAACTTGGTATATCTTTGGGTTGAATCAGTATGAGATGGAATTACTGTAGGGAATCCGGTGACGGTAGTTCAGTAGCTTGTGGTGTACTACTTGGCACTATATGGGTGGTTGAGTAAGATTTAGTTGCCATGCATAGAAAGAAACTATTCTTGTCATTACAACCTTGGACCAGCAATGCTCCCATTACTTCCTGTCATTGACTTACTTCGGTCCTAGTCACCTTGGATTGTTCAGGGGGCATTATTCATTTGCTATTGACACTCACTTGGTCTATAACATCTCTTTATCTAGGCCATTTATTTAAATGATTTCAATTGTTATCTAAACCATGCCAATGACAGCTCATCGTTTGCAAGAATGCTCTCTTATAGTAGTTCCTATAATTGTCTACTTGTTTTATCTTTCCAATTTGATTTTGTCCAATATTGTCTAATCTGCCTATACCTGATATTTCATTTGTTCATAATGATACGCTTGTATAACTATATCTGAATTCATAATATGATTATTCTCCTTGCTCTGAAATTCAATTCTCACACTTATATGTTACGTCCTCATTAATAAAGTTCAGCATTCTCCATTCCATCTTATTACTGCACTCAAATTGACTTTATCTGAGCAAATGCATGTTTCCAATATAACTTGTCCAATCTATTTACATATCTATTGCATTTTACTTATCCAATCTATCTATCTACTTATCGCACATTACTTTTCCCATCTATCTAGTGCACTTAACCTGACAATTGAAGCGAGAAAGTTACAATCTTACCGTCTTACTTTTGCTAAACCCGAGTGTCATCGAGCCATCTTTTCCCTTGGTTGACAATTTATTGGATCCTTTATGATCCATATTTATAAACCATGATTCATTTGGCATTATATTTCAACATTCTGGTTTCAACCACCTCATGATAATCCCTCTTTTATCAATCTTTTCTAATCTCATTGTTTATTTCTTTTAGACTTCATGACTCACTTGACTACCAATTCCCTCATTTTCATTCCTGGCGATATTCATTTTATTGTCCAATGTGGAATTGAAGCTGACCTTTGATTAGTCGGATGAGGGGAGAACATGTGATGCCTTGAGAACACTAAATGAGAACATTTTGATAAGAGCATAATCTTAAATAATGTCGGGTCTTATCAGAGCGAGCCAGAAGAAGCATTAGGTATAAGAATAGAGTTAATCTGAGCAAGTATTACGAAAGAAATTCAAGGTCATGTTAAGGTGAGGCAAGGCCGACAAAAGAGTTATGTTAACAAAAATAGGAGACAATCACAGTTTCAAATGAGGCAAAAAGTACTTTGGGCAAATTATACCTCCTCAAAAGCTACTTGGGGAAGCATAGAAAGAGATGAAAGCCAAATATCCACATTTATTTGTGATGACAGCGCATATTTTCACAATGCTCATAAGTTTTAAGGACAAAACTCTTTAAGGGGAGAAGGCTATAATTACCTGATCCTAACCCATATTTATTTATTTAAATTATATTTATTTATTTAATTAATCATATGCATTCATTTAGTTAATCATGTTTTTAATCACTCATGGTTATTGGTTTAACCAAATCATGTTTATTAATTCCAATACACCAAATTTATTTATTTAGCAAATTATAATTTTGGGTCCCACTTTACATTTTGAGTTTCAATTATCGTAAAATTTCAGGTAAATCGATAGTAGGCCTCGATAATTATAATTTAAGAACTCATTATTATTATTATTATTATTATTATTATTATTATTATTATTATTATTATTATTATTATTATTATTATTATTATTATTATTATTGTTAATACTATTATTTTTATATCCTTGCGAAAATTTAATCACATATAGTTTACTTCCCATCCCAAGCGCAAACCGCACAAGCCAATCATAATCCAACAAACTTGCTTGACTAACCTAACTAACCATGATTTAAATCTAAGCATGGTTAATAAAAAACCACTTTATGGGGTGAAATTTCAGCTAAGTATTTATAAAGCATTCATAGCCTAGCAAAGGAAGCAAATATCACAACCCATCTTCCCATCTCTCTCCTCTCACTCTCTAGTCACACGGCCAGCCCCTCCTCCCTTAGTTGCTATTATGAGCCACTATTCTAGCCAGCCAGAGGCTGCCACCAACCACCGCCAACCATCTCCCACACCTCACACCTCATACACCTCTTGCTTCCAAACATCAAAGTGAGTAAACCCTAGCTTGATCTTGATGTATTTTTGGTTTTTATGATTGTTTTAGTTATGATTTATGCTCTTGAGAACAAAATAGATGTATCATGCAAATCTTATTGATTTTGGGGATGTTGATCATAGTGGAGCTCGAGCTTGAAGCATGCTAGGGTTTAGGGTTTGCCATGATCATGTTGGCTTAAGTCAAATGATGGATTTGGATTATTTTATATATAATTTTGTAATCTTTAGTCTTATTGATGATTATGATGATGTGTTTGGTGATTTGGAATGATTTCAAGTGAGGATTTATGTGAAAACAAAGGAGAAAGCAAAAACAGTGAGAGTTGAAAATGGTAGAAAACATGGGTGACTTTGAGATTAAACTGGTGATGACCGGCCCACTAAAAAATTATTGTTTATGGTGGGTAGATAGGTTAATGTGTTAGCTTTCAAATGCCTTTTGAATTGACTTAATCTGAGTTCTGCAGAGAAAGTTATGGTTGTTTTACGAGAACTGCATAGGTTAGAAAAAATTGACACACTTGTGTTCTAACCCCATTTTGGGAACCCTATTGTGGGAATCGTACTTTGTATTGTAAATGAAAGTTTTTTGGGACTTCTTAATCTTTCCATATTGGGGTTTTAGGTCTTCATTTGAGGGCAAGGGTGAAAGTTATGAATTTTTGAAGTGAACTGACCTGCTTTGGTGTAAATTGGACTGTTATTGCATTTTTTGTGCAGCGTATACTTGTAGAAAAATTATGAAAATTTTACTTTAGAGTTTTTATATTATTTTCGAATTTCCTACAAGATTTAATGAATTTTGGTTGCGTATTTGGAGTTTGGTGATTTTTGGAAGCATTTTGAGCAGTCGTGCAAAGAGCAATAATAAAGATTGAGTGAGACCTATCATGCACTCATTTTGGGTATTTTGGGATAAGTAAGATCATTTAAGGGAAAAATAAATATTC
>JAKOGI010000754.1:17500-252500 GCA_029747015.1 Carnegiea gigantea
GATTGCTAATAATTTGTGACAAATTGTTCATGAAAATGGATCATTTGAATGCAACCAGGAGGTATCACGATGAGTACTGGGTGATCATAGAAGTTTTGAGTAAGGGATTTGTAGAACTTAAGTATATTTAAATATGTATAAAAGGACTACCTTGAATTGAAGAGCCATTGATCGTAGTGGAAAAAGATGACATATTTATTGTATCGAGGTCCTTTAAATGTAAGTAAAATGAACTTCAGTAGTATGGTCTCTGAGATAGAATAGACGAAGTTCTTGAATTGCTTTGAGGTTGTTTGGATTTTGAATGTGGGTTGATTTGGATGTGGGTGACATTTCGAATAGAGGAATTGAAGCGAAGCCACTTTGCTTGAAGAAATTCCCAAATGAGGAAGCCAGGAAGGGAATTGTTCTCTTTATGAATTCAAGATCAGATTTGAAAATTGAAAGTGTTGCTTGCTAGTGATAAAATTTTGATTATTTTGACATCTCTTTATAAAATTTCTTTTGCAGGTACGCAATCACTCCTTAAGGAAATACACATCATTATGAAATTTTGAAATACATAAGAGAATAGCTAAAACTTATTTTTTAATAATGGAATAATGAACTTGAGGCCCAATCCAGGCTCCACTGTAACCTTGCTAATTGTTCAGGTTTTGGATCAAAACATTGCTTGAAGATTCTGCCAAAACTATTGTACGACACATCTATTTGAAATGTTATGAATGCATGTTGACTTTTTATGCAAAACCATTGGATTGATTTGACCTTACTCGTAATATACTTGACTATTTGAGTATGCTCATGAGACTATGTAGGAGGATTTTTCTTGAGTCTTTAAGATAATGGTTTACAAATTTCACGAAGTTCAAGAAAAATCTGCAACATAATTGAGATGACCAAATATTTTTGAAATTGATTTTCATCTTCAAATTCATCTATAAATTTATCTACAAATTTAATGGATCATTGAATGGATTTAATAGTGCCATTAAAAATTTCATGGCCTACAAATCGAGTTTTTGTTTGAAATAATTTCATTTTTGGAGCAGAAACAGCTAAACCATTTCTCTTAATGACACTGAAAAATGTTTTTAGATGCTTAAAATGTTGATCCAAATTTTTTGAATAGATAAGAACATCATCAATGTAAACAATTGAAATTTTAGAAAACTCATTGAGTATGTTATTCATAGTATATTGAAATTCAGAAGGAGCATTTTTGAGTTTAAATGTCATCACATTCCATTCATAGTATCAAAATGGAATTGTGAATGTAGTTTTATACCAATCTTTTTTAGCAATTTGATTTTGCCAAAAGCAAGATTACATATCAAATTTTGAAAATATTTTTGCATCATATTATCTTCCTAACAAATCTTTTTTGTTGGGAATTGAATATCTTATCCATTGAAGAACTTTGTTGAGTGGTCTGCAATTTAGGACTAGTCTAGGAATACCACATTCCTTTTCCGCTTGATTGTAGATATAAAAGGCTGCACAACTCCAAGGAGATTTGGAGGATTTAGTGAGCCTTTTGTCTAATAAAGATTGAATTTCTTTTTTGCAAAATTGTAAAAACTCTTTATTCATTTGAATAGGATGTGCTTTTATTGGAATATTTCTTTCATCAAAATCCTTTTTATATGGTAATTCTACTATATGTTGCTTTCTACCTCAAAAAGCATTTGGGATATCAGCACAGAAATAATCTTCACATAATTTCTTAATCGTTTGAATTTTTTGTTGATTTTTTGGTGCAACAAGTTGTTCTTCTATACTGGCTTGAATAATTTCTTCTTGGAGAAAAGGTATTTGTTTTTCTTTAAAGAAATAATTTTTGAAATAGAGGCTTCTTGAAGAGCTGTAATAGAAGAAAATTTGAATTTAATTTCTTTTCCAAGAATATTTGAATAAATTCCTTTTGAATTAACAATAAAAGTATATAGTTGAGTAAGGAATGGAGCTCCAAGAATAACTTGTTGTTTGAGATGTTTGATAAGCATAGAGACATTTTTGAAACGATATTCATCGTCACAAATATAAGCATTTGAAAGCTTATAATTAATTAAAGTTTAGATCTAGTAGCACTAGCCATTTTCTCTTTAGTTTTCTCAAAAATATTTTCAAGGAATTAAACCTTCTTGAATTTAATTCATATCAGCACTACTATTTAGTAGAGTGATAAAATGAAGTTTGAAATCTTTGACAAAAACATACCATTTTTGAAAATCAATACGATTAATAATTGAAAGGAATGATTCATGATCTTGATTATCTGGACTTAATTTAGGAGAAGATGAAGGAGGTTGATTGGAAGGTTTTGAAGATTTGAGTGAAGAGACTCGATTCTCAAGTTCTTGAATTTGAGAAATGAGGATTAAGTTTAATTCCTTGAGGAGATTCTGCATTTTAATATGGTTTCCTAATTCTTTAGCTTCGGCTTTGAGTTGATTGACTTTTGGTTTTAATTCTTTGACTGTTACTGGTTTTAAGAGACTAGATCCTTGTTCTTTATAGGTTTCTAAAACTTGTTTGAGGCTAAAAGGTTGTATTCTTGATTTGATAACTTTATCTTTGAGTAACAAGCTTTTAAGCTTGTGAAGGCATTGAGTTTTTTATTTTCTGGTTCTACGATCTTTTCAATGATATCAAAGAGGAGTTCTTCTTGAGATTGATCTTTTGTAATAACGATACAATTGTTAGAATAAAAAGTGACATCATTGTCTGAGGAGTTTGAATGGTTGGAATCAGATGCATGAATTTCACAAGGGGCTTCCTTCGAATCATCATGGATTAAGAGGAAAAACATTATTTCCTGAAGTTTTTTATCTTCAAGTTTCATAATATTAGTATGAATATCTCTTGATTTACCCTGAAGGAGTAGATTTAGCAATAAAAGGAATACCGGGAATAATTTCTTGTTTTATACTTTTAACTAGAATGAATGAATTCTTAAAACAATATTTTTTATTACAAATATAAGCATTAGATAGTTTGTATTTAATTTGAAGTGGATTTTTATTAATACTAAGAGGTTGTTCTTTTGTTTTGTCATTATATTGGGGTGAAATTGATATTTCCTTGATGCAGTTCTGGCATGCACCACTGTCAAGGAATGCTATTGTTTTTAACTCAAAAGTATGTTGAATTTTTAAAGTAACTAGTCTGGACCTATGCTTGCATGGTGCATGCTGCAGTAGACAGTGCAAGAAAAATCCACATTGGCATAACACTGCTTTTATATAATAGTATAGATGTAAATATACCAATGTTTAAAATTAATTTGATTGATGATTGATAAATATTTAGAATTTCATTTTCTTTGATTTAAGCTCCCTTGATTTTTGGAAAATTACTCTGGTAGAGTAGAAGTAACTTTGAATAATTTCCCCGAAATTTAGGGTTATTTGTACATATAATTTTTCTTTTTATTGGCCATATACGCTATTTTGCCATATTTAACCCGCATCATTTTCCTAGATATTTTTCGTTTTGAATTTATCTTTTTGGGTTCTAGAACAACTGTTTTTAAATTTCTTTTTACGTAAATGGAGTTTTTACTTTTGGAATTTTTTTGGAATTATTTTTGATAATTCGAGCAAGATTTGATCTATCTAAAGAACTGAATTTTGGATGTGAATTCTTAGGTTGATTGTCATAGGCTGATTCATATACACAAACAGTTTATTCTGGTGGTGTGGGTTCTTCTAATTTATCAGGAGCATGGAAAATTTTGGAAAATAATTCAATTTCTTTTTTTTTATTGTTTCCTAAGTTTATCGTGGGAATAGAAGGAATTTCCTAAATGGTTAAGCTAAAAGGATTGAATAAGAGTGGAGAGTTAGTATGAGGAATTTTCTTAACTTGGAAAGATTCTAACGAGTAGTCGCTAGAATTTTCTCCCAATTGGATTTTATTGTAATTATCTTTAGTGGTTTGAACATGATTTGAATTATCTAAAATGCTAGATTTAGAATATGAGCTTTCAGGTTGATTACTGTAGGATGGTTGATCCGTGCAAAGTACTTGTTTTGAAGGAGAATTTCAAAAGTATTTTGAACCTTTTGCTTTGGCGAGGAAACGAAGGATGGGCAGAAATAATTGTTTCTTTGATGAGAAGATTATTCAATAAGTTTCACTTAACGACACATAAGTATTTATTGTAATTAGAAATAGAATGTCGCTGTTTTGGAAGAAAATCATGTAGCCAATCGAAGAAAGGTATATTTTATTTAATTTTCGCTAATTGAATATAACAAATAGTTTTGAATAATTGTTGCATATCTTTAGAAAAATATGAACGGAACCAGTCTAGGTAAGACTGATTATAATCTGGATATAATTCTTTATTAAGATAAACTCTATTAACTTGAAAAGTTTGATTAGTAAAAGAGGTTGATTTAATAGGTTTAGAAAAATCATTTTGCTTGAAACGGTTTTCTTTTGGATCTAAACTTTCATTAATCATTATGCTTGAATGTAAAACAGAGTTATATGATGATGATATCATGCTGATGTCATGATGATAAGAGGGTGATGATAAGGATATCATAATATTAGGATGATTAGTCTCAGGATAACAATTAGGCTAAAGAAATTAATTAACATGAAATAACACACAAATATGCACTTAAATAAGACAGAAAATCACTAGGCACCTAGCCATACATTGCTGGACCACACCAGGACCACCTTCACTCTAACCCCTTTACTGCCGAGATCACTAATCACCAGGCTAACCAATGGATTTACTAGGGGCGCCCTAATGACTCATAGAAGGCTGACCAACACTGCTAATCAACACAGCTACCAAGCCAGACAACCAACTTATCTCCATCTTTAATAAGAATATTTATATGTCATTAAGGGTTAATTAACCCTCTTTAGGCTAATTGATTGGTCCTTCGACTAATCACAAGGATTTTGCGTAGATGCATGATGGTAGGGTTAAACAAAAAGCTACTTAAGGTATTATTAGACATTTAATTCAACGTGACCAGACCCTTGACTAACTCTTAGTCATGCACTTAACTGAACACTTGGCGCTAATACTAGTTGTGTATAGGACCAAGTGCAATGTTTAATTTTGAAATAAATTTCAAAACATAATTAATTAATAGTAAAACTTGATTAATAAAGAGTAAAGCATAATTAACAATTAATTAAAACAATAAGCATGAATGAAGTAACAAATATGAATACTGAAATGAATAATGCAAAGCTAGAAAATTTAATATGAATGGCCCTAACTCGTACATGGATAGTGATGGATAGTGATGGAGAAAAGAATTCACGCATAAAACATGAATTTGCACAGAGGAGTGATTGAATGAACTTACTATTGATTGAATATTGCTGATTGATTACGACGAGATAGAGGATAAGGATGAGAGAAAGTGGGGAAAAGGATATGTACAAAGGAAAGAGGCAGATAAGTTCTACCTTTTACTTACAACTTTGAAGTCTTTATATATGCCCAAAAAGTAATATGTATAGCACAAGATATTTATTACTATAATAATATGATAAGAATTTTGACATTTGAACAGTAAAGAGATAAGATTTTTGAAGCGCCTTGAATAATGATCTTATCTTGAATAGTTGTATGCGGAAAATTTTGAATGGTTGATGACTGTCGCGGTTGTTAAAACTTAATAGCTCTTTCTTGATTTTCATTACATCATGCTTGCATGTCGAATTGCATGTCGAATTCTAAGGGTTTTATATAAAAAAAGCCCTTGAAATTCGACATGCAATTCGACACACAAGCACGAAGTAATAAAAATCAAGCAGCTGTCCACCATTCAAAACTGTCTGTGTACAACTGTGCAAGATCAGTCTGCTATTCAATATGCTTCAATAATCTTATCTTCTTATCTTCTTACTGTTCAAATGTCAGAAATATTATCGCATGCAATAAATATCTTGTACTATGCATTTACTTTTTGGGACTATATATAAAGGCTCCAAAATTGTAAGCAATGGCAGAACTTACCTACCTCTTTCCTTTGTACCATATCCCTTTCCCCACTTTCTCTTCTATCCTTACCATCTACCTCATTGTAATCAATACGTAGAGAATTCAATCAAATATTAGTAAATTCATTCAATCAATTCTCTTTGCAAATTTTATTCATATGTGTGAATTCCATCTTCCATCACTTTTAATGTACTAGTGAGGACCATTCACGTTGATTTAATTTTTTAAATTTTGCATTATTCATTCCACTAGTTGGATTTGTTACTTTGTTCATGCTTATTTATTTAATCAATTACTAATCAAGCTTCACTGTTAATTAGTCAAGTTTTTAAATTTATTTCAAATTTAAAAAGTTGGGGACATGACTGATTGTAATTTTTTAAAAATTGAAATAAATTACAAAATATGATTCGTTAACATTAAAATTTGATTAATAAAGAGCAAGCTCGATTAATAATTAACTACATAAATAGGCATGAAGAAAGTAACGGATGCAAAGCTTGAAGATTTAATTCAATGGTCCTAACTAGTAGGAAAGTGATGCAATAGTACGGATACGAATAGAAAGTTTGCAAAGTAAAAGTACTTGAATGAACTTACTGACATTGATTGTGGATTGATGACAATGATGGAGAAGATAAGGATATGAGAGAAGTAGGGATAGGATATGATACAAAGGAAAGAGGCATGTTAGTTCTCCCATTGCTTACAACTTTGGAGCGTTTGTATAGGCTCAAAAGTAAATGTACAGTACAAAATATTTATTAATATGATAAGATTTCTGATATTTGAACAGTAAATTGATAAGATTGTGGAAGCATCTTGAGCATTGATCTTATCTTGAATAGTTACACATGGACAATTTTGAATGGTTGATGTCGGACAAAGCTTGTTAAGACTTAACAGTCGTTTCCTGATTTTTATTACTGCGTGCTTGCGTGTCGAATTTCAAGTGGTTTTTCTAACATGCAATTCAGCATGAAAGCACACAACAATAAAAATCAAAAAGTAGCTGTCAAATTTTAGCAAGCTTATCAGACGTCAACCATTCAAAATTGTTCGCGTACAACTACTCAAGATAAGATCACTATTCAAGATGACTCAATAATCTTATCTTTTACTGATCAAATGTCAGAAATCTTATTGTGTTAATAAATTTCTTGTACTATACATTATACTTGTTGGGCCTATATAAAGGCTCCAAAGTTGAAAGCAAAAGACAGAACTAACCTGCCTCTTTCTTTTGTATCATATCCCATTCCCACTTCTCTCCTATCCTTATCTTCTGTATCGTTGCAATCAATCTGCAATCAATACTAGTAAGTTCATTCAAGTACTTTTAGTTTGTAAACTTTCTAATCATATTTTATGCGTTATTTCTTTCTTCCGTACTATCCATCACATTCCTACTAGTTAGGATCATTCATATTGAATTAATTCTTCAAGTTTTGCATCGGTTACTTTGTTCATGCCTATTAATTTAATCAACTATTAATGAAGCTTTGCTCTTTATTAATCAAGTTTTAATATTAGTTAATCATATTTTGCAATTTATTGCAAATTTTAAAAAATTACAGTCGGTTCTGTCCCTAACTGGTATCAGAGCCAAGTGTCTAGTCAAGCACCTACCCAAGTGTTAACTTAAGTTGATTAAGTGCTAGCCAAATTCTAGTCAAGGTTAACCAAATGTTAGTCAAGTTAGCTAAGTATTAATTAAGTGTCTAGTATCCCTTAATTTATTTTTGTTCAACTTTACCATCATGCATCTAGGCTAAAACCCTGTGATTAGTGGAAGGACTAATCAGTTAGCCTAAAGAAGGTTAATTAATCGTTGATGACATATAAATATCCTCACTAAACATGGAGATAAGCTGGTTGTCTGGGCTGGAAGCTGTATTGGTTAGCAGCATTGGTCAGCCTTCTATGAGTCCTTACGGCGCTCTTAGTAAGTTCGTTAGTTAGCCTGGTGATTGGAGGTCCCGGTAGTAAAGGAATTAGAGCGAAGGTGGTCCCAGTGTGGTCTTGCAGTGCATGGCTTGGTACCTAGCGGTTTTCTGTCTGAGATAAGTGCATATTTATGTGTTATTTCGTATTGATTCATTTCTTTAATTTAATTGATTATCCTGAAACTAATCCTCTTAGCATCATGGCATCCTTATCTGCATCATCACCATCTCATCATCATGACATTTGCATGACATCATTATCATCTAACTCTCTTATACATTCATGCATAATTCCTAATGAAAGTTCAGATTTAAAAGGAAACTACTTCATGCAAAATGATTTTCCTAGATCAACCTATTTTACTAATCAAACTTTTCAAGTTAATAAAGTTTATCTTAATGAGGAACTCTATAAAGATAATAATCGGTCTTATATAGACTGGTTCTTTTCTTATTTTGCAAAAGATATGCAGCCATTATTCAAAACTATTTATTATACTCAGTTAGCCAAAATCAAAGAAAATATACCTTTCTTCGATTGGCCGAATGATTTTCTTCAAAACATCGAGTTTCTATTTGAAATTACAATAAATTCTTATGTGCTACTAAGTGAAACTTATGGCACAGTCTTCTCATAAAAGAAACAACTGCTTCCACTCAACCTGCTCACGTTGGACCGTAGGCTCTGTAGGCTGGCCTGAAGGTGTTGCTGGAGTTAAGACACCCCCGGGCTTATCTGTCTCCGC
Organism: Carnegiea gigantea; assembly: GCA_029747015.1. Taxonomy (NCBI): domain Eukaryota; kingdom Viridiplantae; phylum Streptophyta; class Magnoliopsida; order Caryophyllales; family Cactaceae; genus Carnegiea; species Carnegiea gigantea. Next base: position 26,176 of record JAKOGI010000754.1, read on the forward strand.
CTGGGCCAACGCATCCCTGGACTGGGCCGCTGACCACTCCTGTTGGGCCTGCTCGCTGTGGGCTGCAGAAGACTCCCCCTGAACCAGACTGTCATGGACCAGTGATTCGTGGTGAGTGGCGATGAGACCGGGATCCGGGTTGCCCACATAGGACCCAGAAGCAGCCGGCCCAAGCTGAGATGGGCTGCGGTCAATTGGACTATGAAGCTGGTGATCGAGAGCATCAAGCGGATGAGGCTTAGTGAGGAGTGGAGGTGCTGCTGGAAAGCTGGGAACTGAATCTGCTGAGGTAGCATCCTCGTGATTGGCTTTTGCTCAAAACGGAAAGATAGTCTCTTGAAAAATGACATCTCGGCTAACAAAAAATTTGTGTGTCTCAAGGTCGTAGAGTCGCCATCCCTTTTGACCCAAAGGATAGCCAACAAACAAACATTTCCGGTTTCGAGACGTGAATTTGTCTTTGGACGACAAATGATTTTTGGCAAAGCATAGGGTGCCAAAGACCCTTAAATAATCATAGGTAGGGGCCTTATTATGAAGGACTTCATAAGGAGTCTTACCGGATAAAAGTTTGCTGGGAGTCCGGTTGATAAGATGAGTGGCTGCTAGGACACTCTCACCCCAAAACTTCTTAGGCAAGTTAGCTTCAAACAGGAGAGCTCGCGCTACATTTAGAACATGGCGATGCTTCCATTCGACACGACCGTTTTGTTGAGGTGTGTCGACACAACTATTTTGACGCAAAATACCATGCTCTCGGTAGAACTCTTGCATGGGATTAGAGGTAAATTCAGTTCCGTTGTCGCTACGCACCACTTTAACCTTTTTGCCAAACTGAGTACATGCCATGATAATAAAGTTTCTGAGGAGTTTACTTGCTTCGCCTTTTTCGCGCATAAGATAAACCTAGGTGGCTCGACTAGCGTCATCCACGATAGTTAAAAAATAGTGAGCACTGCAGGATGAGGATTCTCTATATGGACCCCAAATATCACAATGAATAAGCCCGAAGACACATTCTACTTTATTTTGACTAATAGCAAATTTTGCACGAGTTTGCTTTGCTCGAGTACAAATTTTGCATACATCATTATTTCGACTAGAAAAAATGCCTAAACTCTTTGGTAAAAAAGCTAAAACTTGATTAGAAGGGTGCCCAAGACACTTGTGCCACAGGGAGTCGATAGTAATGGCATTGGCTTGAATTTTTCCCAATGACCCGTGTTTGTAGTAGTAAACTCCTCCACGTTGTTCACCCGCACCAATCGGAGTCCTCGTAGTACGGTCCTACAAAATACAAGCATCGTCAGAAAACGTCACAGTACATTGCATATCTTTGCATAATTTCGCGATAGAGATCAAGTTGCATTTCAATGTGGGCACATATAACACATCGGTCAAATTCAAATCATCCCCCAGACTTATGGTCCCTTGATGAGAGGCCACGGTATGGGTTCCGTTTGGAAGACCAATGGGAACTAGATTAATCCGCTTGACATCTTGCAGCTCCTTAGCGTTTCCCGTCATATGACACGAAGCACCGCTATCGAACATCCATGTAACCATACCTGAGAGTCGATCACCTCCTTGCTTGGGCACTTTGAGAAGGCTTAGGAGTCGTTGTACCTGCTCAGAACTCAATCCCGGGATCGTCACCGGTGCTGGGTCAGTTTTGGCATTCCCTGAAACTGCCTCGGTCTGAGCTAGAGCAGCATGGGCTGCCTGCTGCCCCGAACCTCCGCCTCGACTGCCTACTGTCCTTCCGCCACGCCCTGTCCTGCCGCCACGAGTTCCCTGGTTGCGTCCCCGGGTTCCCAGTTTGGTGGGTAGCCCACCAACTCGTACCTATGGGCTTCATCATGGCCGAGCTTCCCACAGTGAGCACACACGGGCCTCTCCGTTGATGTCTTCTCTTTAACCGCAAAGGTGACTTGCCTCTCGGTTCGATGATCTCTCTCCATCATCAGTCGCTTATGGTTTTCTTCTTGCTGTATGATATTGAAAATCTCGTCTAGTGGTGGTAAGGGTTCTCTAGCAAGGATTTGGCTACGTACATTGCCAAAAGACTCATCATTGAGTCCTATTAAAAACTGATGTGTTTTGCCTTCATCCAACATCTTAGAAATCCTCTCACCTATTTTACACTCACACTTGCCACAGGTACAATGGGGAATTTTTGTGTAATTATCCAGTTCACTCCATAAAGCCATCAGTTTGTTATAAAATTCAACAACTTCTAACCCTTCTTGCTTACATGATGCAAGAGCGGTTTTAAGTTGATGAGCTTTAGGAGTATTACCAATAGCATAATGTTTTCTTAGGTTTTCCCACATTGATTTAGCTGTGTCAAGGTAGGCTATGCTAGCATGGAGTTTAGGGTCGATGACGTTAACATCCATGAATAAATCATGGAGTTCGCCATCTCCCAAGCAATTAATTCAGATTGATCTTCCCCTTCTTATGGAGTCGGTTTAGCTAAGGTTCCATCAATGAACCCTAGTTTATTTTTGGATTTGAGTGCCGTTCTTACAGCTTTACTCCATAGTTCATAATTTTTCCCCGTGAATACGACCGAAGTTATAGCAACTCCTGACCCTTCAGATGGATGTAGGTAATATGGTGACTGACTTTCAATTACAAATTTCTTCCCAGTCATGGCTCTGATACCATGAAAAAATTTAAGCGGAGAAAATTGGGACGAGTGTGCGGCTTTGGTGTGCCATGTGTTTCTATTGATTTTTCTTGAAGTTGTGTAACAATTATGCAGGTATTTATACATCAAGTAAGCCGTAAGCCCTAGTCCTAGCTAGCATAGAAATCTTAGGAAAGAAGGTTACAAGAGTTACAATTCTATTAGACAAGAATTTTGTTTCCAACACTCTTCCTCCTTTCCAAGGCAAGAAATTCAAAATACTTGTGAAAATTTTTTGTCAAAAGAAATACCATGCATGAATAAACTATCCTGCAGTAATCAACCTGACAGCTCAGATTCTGAATCTACTTATCAAATAATCCAAATGTTATTCAAACAATTGAAGATAATTTCAATGAAACCCTAATTAATAAATTAGTTACTCAGAATAATAGATGAAAAATTAGAAATCCCAGTCTGCCATACTATTCTAGGCCTACCCCTCTAGATCTTCAACTTGAAACCCATAGGTCATTAATTCAACCAAGTTATGATGGAAATACTGTTTATTAATGGAATATAGATGGAAAGTCAGAATATGAAATTGCCAATACTGTCCAAGAGATGGGTGTTGTTGCAACTTCATATATTGTAAAAGGAGCCTCTGTGGAAGATGCCGCTAAACTTTTTACGTCTGGCTTTGCAAGTCAATTAAAAAAATGAAGGGAAAATATTCTTACCGCACAAGATAGAATAAATATCTTACACCATAAATTACAAAATTCGATAGAAACCATTCAAGATCCACAAACTTCTAAAGTCAAGCCAATAATTATTTATAAATCTGATGCAATTGAGTATCTTATATATACAATAGCTATGTACTTTAGAGGAAACACTGAAGAATTAACTTCCTTTCACTTAGAAATAATTCAAAATTTGAGATGCCCAAGTCTAAGTGATTACAAATGGTATAAAAATACATTCCTTACCTACGTCCTTCAAAGAAAAGATGCTAATGAAAATTATTGGAAAGAAAAATTCATTTCTATTTTGCCTACTTTATTTTCTCAAAGAATAAGACCAAAATTAAGAGATCATTGTGGAACACTAGAAATTCCATGGCATAATTTAACTTATGATCACTTATTCAACTTCATTGAAAAAGAAGTATTAGCTCTTTGTACTAAATTAAGAACTCAAAATAAATATCATTCTGAAAAGAAGCTATTCCAAAACGAACTCATATCATTTTGTGAGCATTTTGGTTCTCCAAAACTTGAAGCTCCTTCATCCAAAGGGAAAAAACTCATTAAAAAGTCTCCAAAAGTTTATCCTAAAAAATATGAATTAAAAAATCCTTACTTCTAAAACCCAAAGAAAACCACTAAAGCTAATCTGTCAAATCAAAAGAAAGTTACTCCTATCCTCTCAAACTCAAGTCATTACTTGTTATAAATGTTGTCCCATTAAAAGAAAAAATTATGAAACTTAAACATAAAAAACTTCAAGGAATGATGCTTTCTCTTTTAATTCATGATGGTTTGGAAGAAGCTCTTTGTGAAATTCAAACATCTGATTCCAGCCATTCAAACCCCCTTGATGAAGAAGTTACTCTTTGTCCTAACAATCATAATGTTATTACAAAAGATGAGTCTCAGGAAGAACTCCTCTTCGATATCATCGAGAGGATTGACGAACGAGAAATCAAAACTCAATGCCTCCATAAGTTTAAAAATTTATTACTCAAAGACAAAGCTTCTAAATCAAGAATACAACTTTTTAGCCTAAAACAAGTATTAGAAACCATAAGGATCTAGTCTCTCAAAATAGTAACAGTCAAAGAATTAAGACAAGAAGTAAATCAACTCAAAACCGAAGTTAAAGAATTAAAAATTCATATTGAAAAGCAAGATCTCCTAAAGGAATCGAATTCAATCCTTATTTCTCAACTTCAAGAGCTCGGAAATCAAGTCTGTTCACTTGAAACTTCAAAACCTCCTAATCAATCCCCTCCCCCTTCTCTTAGATTAAGTCTAGATGCTACAAAAATGGTGCCAAAACTCTGACAGAAACAGCGACGGCTTGGGCGTCTGATTGAAGGGAGTAGAGTTTTCGATGCAAATACCATCGGATTCCGACGGAAATTTAAATTTTCAACGAAATTTCCGACGAAAATCCGTTGGATACCGTCGGAATCCGATGGAATTTCTGTCCCAGGCACATTTTCCAAAATATTCCAGATCTGGATTTTTATGTTTGGCGTGGGCATGGGTTTCGTTCATTTCAGCCACGAAGAGAGAGAAAGAGAGCTACGAAGAGAGAGAGAGAGGGAGCAAGGAAGAGAGAGAAAGAGGAAGATTTTCATGGTTTCCGGCGGCTGGTGACTGGAAAAAAGTGTTGTCGTCGTTTATAATTCAACGGTAAATCATTTATTTTTAGTTAATTTGTTCTTTGAAATTGAAATATTTAAGTTAATTGGTGTTTTTTATGGTGGTTGATTTGTTATGAATGGATTGTAGAGTTGACGCCGCCACTCCTACCGCCGCCGCCGCCGCCGCCGCCGCCGCCTGCTGCCGTCGCTGCCACCTGTTCCTCATCCGCCGCTGCCGGTAGTCGATTATTTTTTCGGGTATTTAAAGGTTAGTGAAATTGTTGTATTTTAAAATTATATTAATTTGGTATGTGCGTTAAATTTTGTGAAGTTTAATTTTGAGGCATATTTGTATTGTTTATTTAATTTATTTTGTGTCGTAAAATATGAATGTGGAAAATATGCATGTGAATTATGTTAATTTTTTATTTAATTTTGCGAAGTATATTTATTTAGATAAGTGGAATTAAATATATTAAGTGTGTACATTTATAATAATTGTATAATTATTATAAAATGTTGAAGTACGTTTAGCATGTATAACGTGTTTTGTTTTGATAAATAATTTAAGTTTGCTAAGTCTGTTTATTTTTTTCGATTTGTAGTATATATTAATTTTTTATAAGTATGTGAAGTATATGTTTTTTTCAGGTATGTTTAATTTTTTTGTATGATTTGTTTGATATGTTAAGAATTTTTATTTTATTTTTATGTTAATAGTATTTTTTTTTTTTTGGGTTTGTTTATTTGGATGAAGTGTGAAATAAATAGTTTAATTTGTGTTTGATGCTTAATTAGGTTTATTTTGATAAATAAACTAATTATGTTAATTTTTTTTTTGTAGAATATGTGTTTAATTACATTGTTGAATTTTAGGTTTTTGAAAAAATTTATTTAAGGAATATGCGAATGTAAATATAATTTTTTTATTAGTGTCATTAGTGAATATAAAATTTATAGTAAATAATTTAATCTTTAATTTTATTTGTAATGTATGTTGATTTGGATAAATGAAATAGTTGTAAGTAGGTAAGCGTGTATAATATGTTTTATTTTGGTAAATGATTTAATTATGTTAAGTATGTTTATTTTTTGTTCGATTTGTTGTGTATATTAATTTGTGGTAAATATGTGAAGTATATTGTTTTTTGAGGTACGGTAAATTTTTTGTAAGATTTGTTTGATTTGTTAAGTATTTTTATTTTTTTGTTTGGTTAATAGTATGTTGTTTTTTTTTTTGGGGTTTGTTTGTTTGGATGAAGTTTGAAATAAATTGTACAATTTGTGTTTGGTGCTTAATTAGGTTTATTATCATAAATAGAATAGTTATGTTAAATTTATTTTTTTATAGCATATGTATATGTTTATTTACATTGCTTTATTTTAGATTTACATGAAAATTTATTTTCGGAATATAGGAATATAAAATGTGAAGTAAATATGATTGTAATTTTTTTTAATTAATGTCATAAGTGAACATAAAGTTTATAGTAAATAATTTAATCTTTAATTTAATTTATAATGCATGTTGATTTGGATAAATGAAATATTTGTAAGTAGGTAAAGATGTATAATATATTTTGTTTTGGTAAATGATTTAAGTAATGTATGTTGATTTTCACAAGTAATTTTTGATTTAAATGGCCATATGTTGAAAGGGAAATGTTTGTTTTGGTAAATGGTGTTAGTTATGTATAATTATTTATGTGATTCAACATTGTGTGTTCATACATTAGTTCATTATTGTCTTTCAAATATTGAATTGTATGATGGGTTACAGTAATTCATTAGTCATTGGTTAAATTGATTTTTAAAAGATATTTATTGAAATTAATTGTAGTATATATAACAATTAAGGCAATCAAATTAGCAACATATGGATGGGCCGTCGCATCGTCAATGGATGTATAAGAAGAGAAATCCTTATAGACATGGGCTTAGAAATGAGTGGTTCATGGGAGTAAATATGTTTGATGAATATTCACGAAATCAGGAGTATAGAGTTAATGGAGTTTATAGATGTCCATATGTGAAGTGCAAGAATATGCAGTATTTTATACCTGACGTTGTAAAGTTTCATTTGCATAGAAAGCGGTTTGTGAAGAATTATTGGTATTGGACAAGTCATGGGGAAGAAGATAATTCGGACGTAGGGGGTGTAAGTAGTTCATAATCTATGAATTTTGATTATGATGACAATGATCATAATCATATGGAGAACATGCTTTATGCTGCCTTCCAAGCTAATGAAATGAACATGAGTAATCTCATGATGAAAATCCTGAGGTATTTTACACTATACTTAAATCTACCCAAAGACCCTTGTATGAAGGGTGTAACATAATTGAACTAGAAACATCTGTAAGGCTACTTAGTATTAAATCAGGCCATAACATTTCTCAACGTTGTTTCAACGAAGTTGTTGGTCTGATGAAATATATGTGCCCTCCTGAAAGTCGCATTTCAAAAAATTATCATCACCAGCTGAGAAAAGTGAGAAATTTAGGCATGGATGTTTAGGAAATTGATTGTTATCCGAATGATTACATGATTTATTATAAACATGATTAGGGTTTGTCTGCATGCAAATTTTGTGGATATGCAAGACAAGTACCAAAGAACTCCAACCAATGAGGTCATAAGGAGGTTTCATGTGCTAGAATGCACTACCTACCTTTAATCCCAGGATTGCAAAGACTGTATGCCTCATAAAGTACTATCGTCCACATGGGATAGCACCATGAGCCCCGCCAAGAACCGGGTGTTCTCCGGCATCCGTCGGATGGATAAGCGTGGAAGCATTTTGACCAAAAGTATCCAAATTTTGCAGCAGAGCCTCGGAATGTACGGTTAGGTCTATGTGCTGATAGTTTGACACCATTTTTCGTATCTAGAAGATCATATTCTATGTGGCCAATTGTTGTTGCACCTTATAACTTGCCTTTAGATATGTGTATGATCACTCCATACATGTTTTTAAGTTGTATTATTTCAGGTCCAACATCCGAATAACAGAATTAATGTGTACTTACAACCCTTAATTGATGAGTTGAAAATGCTATGGGATGTTAGGGTGGGTACATTTGATGTTTCATGCGGGAAAACTTTTGGATTGCATGCTGCATTAATGTAGACAATCAATGATTTTTCCGCCTATAGTATGTTGTCCGGTTGGAGTACTCATGGGTTGTTAGCATGTTTGGTTTGTATGCGCAAAAATTGTGCATTCTAGTTACAGCATGGACGAAAGCCATCTTAGCTCAATTGCCATCGTCGATTCTTGCCTCAGAATCATTGTTTTAGAGCTAATAAAGTTGCTTTTCGTAAAGGGAAGAGCGTACACATTGGCCCTCCCCAAAGGATTTCTGGTGAAATATTATCTGATGTAGCATCTAAATTGCCTAAAGTGACTATAGAGGAACAATTTTAAATTCTTGAATTTCAGGAAAACGAACATAACTGGACAAAGTAAAGTATCTTTTGGGAGTTGCCCTATTGGAAGCATCAACTTCCGAGGCATAACCTTAATGTTATGCACATTGAGAAAAAATTTAGTGAAAATATTATAAACATAGTGATGGATGTTCCGGGAAAAACAAAGGATGATATAAAAGCAAGAATGTATATATCTATTCTGTGTAGTGGACAAGAGTTGAACTTAGCTACAAGATGGTCCACTGATAGATTGTGTACGCCAAAAGCCAAGTTTGCACTGTCATTAGCTCAAGAAAGGGCTGTTTACCAATGGTTGTAGGAGGTTCATGTGCCTAATGGTTATTGTTCTAACGTGGAAAATTGGGTTGATCCATCTAACACAAAGTTTCAAAATATGAAAAACCATGATCATCATGTCTTTTTAGAGAATCTTCTTCCAGTAGCTTTTGCTGCTCTTCTGAAAGATGTTTTGGGACCCTTGGTCGAGTTGAGTGAATTCGTCAGAAACCTATTCTCCAATGAGTTGCATGTTAGCATGCATGAAGAGATGAATAAGAACATTATTATTATTCTTTGTAAATTAGAGACAGTTTTCCCTCCTGGTTTATGGAATGTCATGGAACATTTGCCCATTCATTTAGCAGAAGAAGCTTTGTTGGGTGGTCCTATTCAATATCGATGGATGTATCCTTTTGAAAGGTATTTTGGCTGGTTGAAGCCTACGACAAAGAACAAAACTTGTGTAGAGGCATCCGTGGTTCAGGCATATTTAACATTTGAGATTATACACTTTGCCGATTATTATTTTCTGTCAAGCTTGCGTTGTCCAAGAATTGGGCGTAATGAGGGTATGCAACAATCCGAACCACAAATGCCAACTCTTTCGATGTTCAATCATAAGGGTAATCCATTTGGAAATCCAGGAAAAAGATATCTTACTGAGCTGGAGTATCGTGTTACTCGCTTTCACATCTTACTAAATTGTGATGAAGTTCAACCCTATTTGGAGTAAGTTTATCAATTATTGAAAGTTTCATTTTAATACTTACATAATTGAGTAATTAAATAATTTGAATCGTTAAATACAGTTGGTTCAGACATCAATTTCGCGGTCATAATCCAAATGTGAGTGATGTGGAAGTTGACTTGTTTATCGAGGCAAATTTTACACAATGGTTTGAGTACAATGTAAGTAATTTTTCTTAAGTAATCTTCAATTCCTACAAAGTGTTTTTTTTTTAAAATTTAAAAAGAATAATATGTTTTTCTCCTCATAGGTCAATTCTTACCAGGTGTTTCATGATGAGAGGTAAAATTTTTTAGTCAACTTATCTCATGGACCTATTATAATAGTGGAATGTTTTTTCGAGTATAAAGTTAATGGTTATCGGTTTCATATGAAGGCAAGGAATGAAGGTAAAGCCACACATGATTGTGGCGTGTGTGTCAAAGGAGTAGGCGAAGGTGATGAAGTGTTAGGGGATTATTATAGCATACTTCATAAAATTATTCGTGTGGAATTCACGGGTGAATCAATTAAAAAATGTGTACTTTTTAATCGTGAATGGTTTGACTCGGATATTCCTCAAGGGCTACATGATCCTAAATTTACCCATATCCTAAGGTTAATCATAACCGATGTTATAGAAAGTTTGACCTATTCATATTTGCTAATACTGCAACCCAAGTGGTATATCTTAAGTACCCTGAGGGGATACCAGGAGAAGCGAATTGGTAGGTAGCTATACCGAAAAAATCTCGCGGTGCCCCTAAAGATAACGATAATTTGAAGCTTATCTATCAACAATTAGGAATGACAACCATGAATGTGTATAACATAATAGCCGCAATATTAGTCGATGAAACTGCACAAGCTGATGATGTTGATGGACATGATTGGGGTGATGATCATGATGGGGATGGTGAACATGATGATGATGACTATGAAAAGGATGAAGAAAGTGAATGGAAGGATGAAGCTCAAGATACTGATGATGATGATGAAGGAGATATGACATTGCAAAGTGATAAAGCACGATCATGACGATGTGTCCCACAATGGTTAATTTAATCTTTTAGTTGTATGGATCTCTATGCATGTCTGCGTACTTTATTTTTAATCACAAGTTAGGAAAAACAATTGTATGTATTTGACACATTTAGCCTAATTCAGTTGTTGAAAGTTTTTTGTTTACTGTAATTTTCCAATAACAATACTATCAATGTTTGTGTTGCTGTATTTTAGGTCTATTTTGTTCTTATTTATTAGATGTCTGAAGCAAATAGTAGACGTGGTCAAGGTCGAACTGTTAGGAGTGGTGCGGGTAGAGGAGCACCATAACCAACCCCACAGAATGATCCTGCTGAAAACTATGAAACAAACACCTTCAATGGGATGTTTGGAGGTTTCCTTGACCCAACTCAGCCGTTTGGAAATTATTTTGGTAGCATGAATGAGTAACCATGTATGCAACCACCTTTTTTTGGTATAGGTATGCAGTCACCTATCCAACCTAATAAGCCCTACATCAGTGGTACTTCAGCTACCCTATTAGTTTATCAACAGTTTGGCACTATTAGCCCACATTACAACAGTAATCAGATTATTGGTCAACCTAGAATGCCAAGTCACTTAGCCCACAATAAAGGGGTCCAAAATGAAGGGGCAGGAAGAGATAGACAAAGTCCTATACCTGATGGCGAAGCTACAAGCACAACTAATAAGATTTATTTACAACCTACTGGTGATACGTAAGTTCATTATAAATTTTCTTCTTCAGTAATCATATATTTTTAATGGCTACAATAATTAATTTTAACGAATTTTTTTTTTTGTACTTAGTTTTGTTCCATACCAGGGCGTGGTTCAAAAAATTATTGAAAGCTTTGTAGGCAAGCACCCACGTCCTTGGACCACGTGGGGGGAAGTTCCACAATCTCAGCGAGATGTATGGTTTAATGAATTCAAGGTTGGTTTTCTGTACAATAAGCCGTCATTAAACTATTTGATATGTTTACTAATATACTTCAACTTTGTTATAGAAACACTATTACTAGCATCCAAATAATGAAATCCAGATACAGCGTAACTTTGAGTACAGAGCTGCAACTCGACTGAGGGACATTCTTGGATATACTAGGAAGTACAACAAAAAGCCAAAGTGGTTACCACCTAGTGTTTGGAATAAGATGCTCAAGCATTGGAGTAAGGATGACAAGTTTAAGAAGTTGAGTCAATAAAATAAAAAGAATAGATTGAGTGATGCAGAAGGTTTTGATCCTTTGTTACATACATGTGTCTCAATTTCGATTAGTGAAAGGAAAAGGTGCCTAGTAAGTAATGAGCTTATTAATAAGTGTATTTCCGATATTAAATGTATGGTAAGGAATGAGGTTTTGGTCCTTCGTTACATTTGGTCCTTCATTACATTTTACTTTCTGTAGGCCAAAGCATTAGGTAGGGAATCCACATATGAAGAACTATTTAAGGACACTCACTGCAAGGCCAAAGATAAAGTATTCGTTGATAAGAAATCTGCAAAAAAAATATGTAAGTTTGGCACATTTTATTCAGACATTATTCATATATTGTAATTGTCACCTTAGTATGTAATAGTTTTATTTTTGACAACTTTCAGGAAGAGTACCACAAGAAATGGGAGGAGTACAGTCAAGGTGCAACTCAAGGGGGGTCCCAAATACCCCCTATGACCCTGGAAGAGTTTTGGCTTAAAGCAAATCTAGACAAAAAAGGTCGTGCACATGGTTTTGGCATGGAGGGGGTCAAGTTGACGAAATCAACTACAATTGCGGCTGCATGCCACTCATCAGCTGAGCACTTTGATCTAAGAGAGCAAGGACAACTCTTCAATTGGAGTATTACAAAGCAAGCAGAGGCCATAAGCCAAATTGCCAAGAAACAGGGGAAGACAGAGCGTATTATGAAAAAGGTTTTGAGATTTCTTAAGCGACAAAGTGCAAGTTCTTCGAGCTAAGTCAACTTGAACACTATTGATAAGCAGGACTCCCAAAATGGCAATGATGATCCCATGAATCTATCTGATTCTTATTAATTTATTTGATGTGCCTATAGATCGAAAACAATTGTGGATGCCATGAATACTTTTTAATTTAGTGCATTTAATTTTCAATTTTCAGATATAAAAATTCGTATTTAGTAATCATTATATATGTTATTTGTGGTTTTTTAAAAATATTTAAGTAGTTCACCAAAAAAAAATTTTTTTGATGCCAAATTTTTTTTTAAGGAGAGGGGCATTTCCGTCGGATATTCTAACAGAAATGCCCTTCCCTTGCAGGATTCTGCATTGCCTGAAAAGTGACCGATGGAATTTCTAACAGGTGTTTTTCATCGCTAAATCTGTAGGACTCCGTCGGATGCCGTTGGAACACAATTAGCGACGAGCTCCTTTCCGATGGGCGGGGGGTGTGCAAAACCGGTTAACCGAAGTGATAAAATTTTGATTATTTTGACATCTCTTTGTAAAATTTCTTTTGCAGTTATGCAGTAACCCCTTAAGGAAATATACGTCATCTTGAAATTTTGAAATACATTAGAGAATAGCTAAAACTTATTTTTTAATAGTGGAATAATGAACTTGAGGCCCAGTCTAGGCTCCACTATGGAACCTTGCTAATTGTTCAGGGTTTGGATCGAAACATTGCTTGAAGATTCTGCCAAAACTATTGTATGACACATCTATTTGAAATGTTATGAATGCATGTGGACTTGTTTTGCAAAAACATTGGATTGATTTGACCTTACTCTTAATATACTTGACTATTTGAGTATGCTCATGAGACCATGCAGGAGGATTTTTCTTGAGTATTTGAAATAATGGTTTACAATTTTTGCAAAGTTCAGGAAAAATCTAAAACATAATTGAGATAACCAAATATTTTTGAAATTGATTTTCATCTTCGAATTCATCTATAAATTTATCCACAAATTTAATGGATCAATGAATGGACTTAATCGTGCCATTAAAAATGTCATAGCCTATAAATCGAATTTTTGTTTGACATAATTTCATTTTTGGAGCCGAACAGCTAAACCATTTCTCTTAATGACATTGAAAAATATTTTTAGATGCTTAAAATGTTGATCCAAATTTTTTGAATAGATGAGAACATCATTAATGTAAACAATTGAAATTTTAGAAAACTCATTGAGTATGTTATCCATAATATATTGAGATTCAAAAGGAGCATTTTTGAATTTAAATGTCATCACATTCCATTCATAGTGTCCAAATGGAATTGTGAATGTAGTTTTATACCTATCTTTTTCAGCAATTTGATTTTGCCAAAAGCAAGATTACATATCAAATTTTGGAAATATTTTTGCATCATAGAATTTCCCTAACAAATCTTTTTTTTTTTTTGGGAATTGAATATCTTATCCATTGAAGAACTTTGTTGAGTGGTCTATAATTTAGGACTAGTCTAGGAACACCACATTCCTTTTCCGCTTGATTGTAGATATAGGAGGCTGCACAACTCTAAGGAGATTTGGAGGATTTAGTGAGCCTCTTGTCTAATAAAGATTAAATTTCTTTTTTGCAAAATTGTAAAATCTCTTTATTCATTTGAATAAGATGTGCTTTTGTTGGAATATTTCTTTCATCAAAATCCTTTTTATATGGTAATTCTACCATATGTTGCTTTCTATCCCAAAAGGCATTTGGGATATCATCGCAAAAATAGTCTTCACATAATTTCTTGATCGTTTGAATTTTTTGTTGAATTTTTGGTGCAACAAGTTGTTCTTCAATACTGGTTTGAATAATTTCTTCTTGGAGAAAAGGTATTTGTTTTTCTTTAGCAAAAATAATTTTTGAAATAGAGGCTTCTTGAAGAGCTGTAATAGAAGAAAATTTGAATTTAATTTCTTTTCCAAGAATATTTGAATAAATTCCTTTTGAATTGACAATAAAAGTATATATTTGAGTAAGGAAGGGAGTTCCAAGAATAACTTGTTGTTTGAGATTTTTGATAAGTATAGAGACATTTTTGAAACAATATTCATCGTCACAAATACAAGCATTTGAAAGCTTATAATTAATTTAAAGTTTAGATCCAGTAGCACTGGCCATTTTCTCTTTAGTTTTCTCAAAAATATTTTCAAGGAATTAAACCTTCTTGAATTCAATTCATATCAGTACTAATATTTAGCAGAGTGATAGAATAAATTTTGAAATCTTTGACAAAAACATACCACTTTTGAAAATCAATACGATTAATAATCAAAAGGAATGATTCATGATCTTGATTGTCTGGACTTAATTTAGGAGCAGATGACGGAGGTTGATTGGAAGGTTTTGAAGATTTGAGTGAAGAGACTCGATTCTCAAGTTCTTGAATTTGAGAAATGATGATTAAGTTTGATTCCTTAAGGAGATTCTGCATTTTAATATGGTTTCCTAATTCTTTAGCTTTGGCTTTGAGTTGATTGACTTTTTGTTTCAATTCTTTGACTGTTATTGGTTTTCAGAGACTAGATCCTTGTTCTTTATAGGTTTCTAATACTTGTTTTAGGCTAAAAGATTGCATTCTTGATTTGATAACTTTATCTTTGAGTAATAAGTTTTTAAGCTTATGAAGGCATTGAGTTTTTTTTTCTGGTTCTACAATCTTTTCAATGATATCGAAGAGGAGTTCTCCTTAAGATTGATCTTTTGTAATAACAATACAATTGTTAGAATAAAAAGTGACGTCATTGTTTGAGGAGTTTGAATGGTTGGAATCAGATGTATGAATTTCACAAGGGGCTTCTTCGAATTGCCATGGATTAAGGGAAAAAACATTATTTCTTGAAATTTTTTATCTTCAAGTTTCATAATATTAGTATGAATATCATCTTGATTTACCCCGAAGGAGTAGATTTTAGCAATAAAAGGAATACCGGGAATAATTTCTTGTTTTATACTTTTAACTAGAATGAATGAATTCTTAAAACAATATTTTTTATTACAAATATAAGCATTAGATAGTTTGTATTTAATTTGAAGTGGATCTTTATTAATACTAAGAGGTTGTTTTTTGTTTTGTCATAATATCGGGATGAAATGGATATTTCCTTGATGCAGTTCTGGCATGCACCACTGTCAAGGAATGCTATTGTTCTTAACTCAAAAGTATCTTGAATTTTTAAAGTAATTAGTTTGAACCCATGCTTGCACGGTGCATGCTGCAGTAGACAGTGCAAGAAAAATCTACGTCAGCATAACATTGCTTTTATATAATAGTATGGATATAAATATACCAATGTTTAAAATTAATTTGATTGATGATTGATAAATGTTTAGAATTTGATTTTGTTTGATTTAAGCTCTCTTGATTTTGGAAAAGTATTCGAAGTAACTTTGAATATTTTCCCCGAAATTTAGGATTGTTTGTACATATAGTTTTCTTTTTATTGGCCATATGCCCTATTTTGCCATATTTAAGCCGCATCATTTTTCTAGATGTTTTTCATTTTGAATTTATCTTTTAAGGTTCTAGAACAACTGTTTCTAAATTTCTTTTTACAATAAATGGAGTTTTTACTTTTGGAATTTTTTTGAAATTATTTTTGATAATTCGAGCAAGATATGATTTATCTAAAGATTTGAATTTTGGATGTGAATTCCTAGGTTGATTGTCATAGGATTATTCATATATACAAACAGTTTATTCTGGTGATGTGGGTTTTTCTAATTTATCAGGAGCATGAAAATTTTTGAAAATAATTCAATTTCTTTTTTTTATTGTTTCCTATGTTTATCATGGGAATGGAAGGAATTTATTTAATTGTTAAGCTAAAAGGAACGAATAAGAGTGGAGAGTCACTATGAGGAATTTTCTTAACTTGGGAAGATTCTCATGAGTAATCGCTAGAATTTTCTCCCAATTGGATTTTGTTGAAATTATCTTCAGTGGTTTGAACATGATTTGAATTATCTGAAATGCTAGATTTAGAATATGAGCTTTCAGGTTGATTGTTGTAGGATGGTTCATTCGTACAAAGTAGTTTTTTTGCACGAGAATTTCCAAAGTATTTTGAACTTTTTGCTTTGGCAAGGAAACGAAGGATGAGTAGAAATAATTGTTTCTTTGATGAGAAAATTATTCGATAAGTTTCGCTTAGCGGCACATAAGTATTTATTATAATTAGAAATAGAAAGCCGGTGTTTTGGAAGAAAACCATGTAGCCAATCGAAGAAAGGTATATTTTCTTTGATTTTCACTAATTGAGTATAATAAATAGTTTTGAATAATTGTTGCGTATCTTTAGGAAAATATGAACATAATCAGTCTCGGTAAGACCGATTATAATCTTGATATAATTCTTTATTAAGATAACTCTATTAACTTGAAAAGTTTGATTAGTAAAAAAGGTTGATTTAATAGGTTTAGAAAAATCATTTTGCTTGAAACGATTTTCTTTTGAATCTAAACTTTCATTAATCATTATGTTTGAATGTAAAAGAGAGTTATATGATGATGATGTCATGCTGATGTCATGCTGATAATATGATGATGATAACGATGTCATGATGCTAGGATGATTAGTCTCACGATAACCAATTAGGCTAAAGAAATTAATCAACACGAAATAACACAAAAATTTGCACTTATGTAAGACAAAAAACCACTAGGTACCCAGCCATGCAGTGCCGGACCACACCGGGACCACTTTCACTCTAACTCCTTTACTACCGAGACCATTAATCACTAGGCTGACTAATAGATTTACTAGGGGCACCCTAATAACTCATAGACGGCTAACCAACGCTGCTAACCAACACAGCTTCCAAGCCGGACAACCGACTTATCTCCATCTTTAATAAGGATATTTATATATCATTAAGGGTTAACTTCTTTAGGCTAATTGACTAGTCCTTCGACTAATCAGAAGGATTTTGCCTAGATGCATGATTGTAGGGTTAAACAAAAAGCTACTTAAGTTATTATTAGACATTTAATTCATACGTGACTAGACCCTTGACTAACTCTTGGTCATGCACTTAACTGAACAGTTGGCGCTGATACCAGTTGGGTATAGGACCGAGTGCAATGTTTAATTTTGAAATAAATTGCAAAACTTAATTAATTAATAGTAAAACTTGATTAATAAAGAGTAAAGCAAAATTAACAATTGATTAAAACAATAAGCATGAATGAAGTAACAAATATGAATACTAAAATGAATAATGCAAAACTAGAAAATTTAATGTGAATGGCCCTAACTTGTACATGAATAATGATGGATAGAGATGGAGAAAAGAATTCACCCATAAAACATGAATTTGCACAGAGGAGTGATTGAATGAACTTACTATTGATTCAATATTGCTGATTGATTACAACAAGGTAGAGGATAAGGACGAGAGAAAGTGGGGAAAGGGGTATGTACAAAGGAAAGAGGCAGATAAGTTCTGCCTTTTGCTTACAACTTTGAAGTCTTTATATATGCCTAAAAAGTAATATGTACAGTACAAGATATTTATTGCTATAGTAACATGATAAGAATTCTGACATTTGAACAGTAAAGAGATAAGATTTTTGAAGCACCTTGAATAATGATCTTATCTTGAACAGTTGTACGCGGATAATTTTGAATGGTTGACGACTGCCGCGGTTGTTAAAAGTTAATAGCTACTTCTTGATTTTCATTACTTCATGCTTACGTGTCAAATTGCGTGTCGAGTTGCGTGTCAAATTCCAAGGGGTTTTGTACAGCAAAAGCCCTTAAAATTCGACATGCAATTCGACACACAAGCATGAAGTAATAAAAATCAAGAAGTAGCTGCCAAGTTTTAACAACTTGTCGGACGTCCACCATTCTAAACTGTCCGTGTACAACTATGCAAGATCAGTCTACTATTCAATATGTTTCAATAATCTTATCTTCTTATCTTCTTATTGTTCAAATGTCAGAAATCCTATCGCGTGCAATGAATTCTTGTATTGTGCATTTACTTTTTGGGCCTATATAAAGGCTCCAAAATTGTAACCAACGGCAGAACTTACCTACCTCATTCCTTTGTACCATATCCCTTTCCCCACTTTCTCTTCTACCCTTACCCTCTACCTCATTGTAATCAATACGCAGAGAATTCAATCAAATATTAGTAAGTTCATTCAATCAATTCTCTTTGCAAATTTTATTCATATGCGTGAATTCCATCTTCCATCACTTTTAATGTACTAGTCAGGACCATTCACGTTGATTTAATTTTTCAAGTTTGGCATTATTGATTCCACTATTAAGAGTTGTTACTTTGTTCATGCTTATTTATTTAATGAATTAACAATCAAGCTTCACTCTTAATTAGTTAAGTTTTTTAATTTATTTCAAATTTAAAAAGTTGGGGACAGGACCGAGCGCAATTTTTTAAAAATTAAAATAAATTACAAAATATGATTACTTAATGTTAAAACTTGATTAATAAAGAGAAAGCTCGATTAATAATTGACTAAATAAATAGGCATGAAGAAAGCAACGGATGCAAAGCTTGAAGATTTAACAATGGCCCTAACTAGTAGGAAAGTGATGCAATAGTATGGAAGAAAGAAATAACGCATAAAATATGAATAGAAAGTTTGCAAAGCAAAAGTACTTTAATGAACTTACTGATATTGATTGCGGATTGAGTACAATGATGGAGAAGATAAGGATATGAGAGAAGTGGGGATAGGATATGATATAAAGGAAAGAGGCATGTTAGTTCTCCCGTTACTTACAACTTTGGAGCCTTTGTATAGGCCCAAAAGTAAATGTACAGTATAAAATATTTATTAATATGATAAGATTACTGACATTTGAACAGTAAATGGATAAGATTGTGGAAGCATCATGAGCATTGATCTTATCTTAAATAGTTGTACGCGGACAATTTTGAATGGATGATGTTGGACAAGATTGTTAAGACTTGACAGTCGTTTCTTGATTTTTATTACTACGTGCTTACGTGTCGAATTTCAAGAGGTTTTGCTGACACGCAATTCGGCATGAAAGCACACAATAATAAAAATCAAGAAGCAACAGTCAAATTTTAACAAGCTTGTCAGACGTCAACTATTCAAAATTGTTCGCGTACAACTACTCAAGATAAGATCACCATTCAAGATCACTCAACAATCTTATCTTTTACTGATCAAATATCAGAAATCTTATCGTGTTAATAAATTTGTTGTACTGTATATTATACTTATTGGGCCTATGTAAAGGCTCCAAAGTTAAAAGCAAAAAACAGAACTAACCTGCCTCTTTCTTTTGTATCATATCCCATCCCCACTTCTCTCCTATCCTTATCTACTCCATCATTGTAATCAATCCGCGATCAATACCAGTAAGTTCATTCAAGTACTTTTACTTTGCAAACTTTCTATTCATATTTTATGTGTTATTTCTTTCTTCCATACTATTCCATCACAGTCCTACTAGTTAGGACCCTTCATATTGAATTAAGTCTTCAAGTTTTTCATCGGTTACTTTGTTCATGCCTATTTATTTAATCAACCATTAATCAAGCTTTGCTCTTTATTAATCAAGTTTTAATATTAATTAATCATATTTTGCAATTTATTTCAAATTTCAAAAAATTACAATCGGTTCTGTCCCTAACTGGTATCGGAGTCAAGTGTCTAGTTAAGCACCTACCCAAGGGTTAACTCAAGTTGATTAAGTGCTAGCCAAGTGTCTAGTAAAGGTTAACCAAGTGTTAGACAAGTTAGCTAAGTGTTAATTAAGTGTCTGGTATCCCTGAATTTATTTTTTTTCAAGTTTACCATCATACATTTAGGCTAAAACCCTGTGATTAGTGAAAGGACTAATCAGTTAGCCTAAAGGAGGTTAGTTAATCCTTAATGACATGTAAATATCCTCACTAAAGATGGAGATAAGCTGGTTATCTAGCTTAGAAGCTGTGTTGGTTAGCAGCATTGGTCAGCCTTCTATGAGTCCTTAGGGCACCCTTAGTAAGTGCGTTAGTTAGCCTAGTGATTGGAGGTTCTGGCAGTAAAGGGATTAGAGCAAAGGTGGTCCCGGTGTGGTCCTGCAGTGCATGGTTGGGTACCTAGTGATTTACTATCTGAGATAAGTGCATATTTGTGTGTTATTTTATATTGGTTCATTCGTTAGTTTAATTCATTATCCTGAGACTAATCCTCTTAGCATCATGGCATCCTTATCTGCATCATCATCATTTCATCATCATGACATCTGCATGACATCATTAGCATCTAACTCTCTCATATGTTCATGCATAATTTCTAATGAAAGTTCAGATTCAAAAGGAAACTATTTCATGCAAAATGATTTTTCTAAATCAACCTATTTTACTAATAAAACTCTTCAAGTCAATAAAATTTATCTTAATAAGGAATTCTATAAAGACAATAATTGGTCTTACAAAGACTGGTTCTTTTCTTATTTTTTAAAAGGTATGCAACAATTATTCAAAACTATTTATTATACTCAGTTAGCCAAAATCAAAGAAAATATACCTTTCTTCGATTGGCTGAATGATTTTCTTCCAAAACATCGAGTTTCTATTCAAAATTACAATAAATTCTTATGTGCTACTAAGCGAAATTTATGGCATAGTCTTCTCATAAAAGAAATAACTGCTTCCACTCATCCCTCGTCCTCCTTTCCAAGGCAAGAAATTCAAAATACTTGTGAAAATTCTTCATCAAAAGAAATACTATGCATGGATAAACTATCCAGCAGCAATCAACCTGACAGCTCCGATTCTGAATCTACTTATCAAATAATCCAAATCTTATTCAAACAATTGAAGATAATTTCAATAAAACCCTAATTAATAAATTAGATACTCAGAATAATAGATGGAAAATTAGAAATCCTAGTCTGCCATACTATTCTAGGCCTACCCCTCCAGGTCTTCAACTTGAAACCCATAGGTCATTAATTCAACCAAGTTATGATAGAAATACTGTTTATTAATGGAATATAAATGGTAAGTCAGAATATAAAATTGCCAGTACTCTCCAAGAGATGGGTGTTTGTGCAACTTCATAGATTGCAAAAGAAGTCTCTATGGAAGATGCCGCTAAACTTCTTGCGCCTGGCTTTACAAGTCAATTAAAAAATTAAGGGAAAATATTCTTAGCACACAAGATAGAATAAATATCTTACACCATCAATTACAAAATTCGATAGAAACCATTCAAGATCCACAAACGTTTAAAGTCAAGCCAATAATTATTTACAAATCTGATGCAATTGAGTATCTTATATATACAATAGCTATGTACATCATAGGAAACACTGAAGAATTAACTTCTTTGCATTTAGAAATAAATCAAAATTTGAGATACTGAAGTTTAGGTGATTACAAATGGTATAAAAATACATTCCTTACCTATGTCCTTCAAAGAAAGATGCTAACGAAAATTATGGGAAAGAAAAATTCATTTCTATTTTACCAACTTTATTTTCTCAAAGAATAAGACAAAAATTAAGAGATCATTGTAGAATAATAGAAATTTCATGGCATAATTTAACTTATGATCACTTATTCAACTTCATTAAAAAAGAAGTATTAGCTCTTTGTACTAAATTAAGAACTCAAAATAAATATCATTATGAAAAGAAGCTATTCCAAAATGAACTCGGATCATTTTGTGAGCATTTTGGTTCTCTAAAACTAGAAGCTCCTTCATCCAAAGGGAAAAAACTCATTAAAAAGTCTCCAAAAGTTTATCCTAAAAAATATGAAATAAAAAATCCTTACTTCTAAAACCCCAAAAAAACCTCTAAAGCTGATCTCTCAAATCAAAAGAAAGTTACTCCTATCCTCTCAAACTCGAGTTATTACTTGTTATAAATGTTGACAAAAAGGTCTTAAAGCCAATAATTGCCCATTAAAAGAAAAAATTATGAAACTTAAACATAAAAAATTTCAAGGAATAATGATTTCTCTTTTAATTCATGATGATTCGGAAGAAGCTCTTTGTGAAATTCAAACATTTGATTCCAGCCATTCAAATCCCTCTGATGAAGAAGTTACTCTTAGTCCTAACAATTGTAATGTTATTACAAAAGATGAATCTCAAGAAGAACTCCTCTTCGACATCATCGAGAGGATTGACGAACGAGAAATGAAAACTCAATGCCTCCATAAGCCTAAAAATTTATAACTCAATGACAAAGCTTCTAAATCAAGAATACAACTTTTTAGCCTAAAACAAGTATTATGAACCTATTAAGGATAAGGATCTAGTCTCGCAAAACTAGTAACAGTTAAAGAATTAAAACAAGAAGTAAATCAACTCAAAATCAAAGTTAATGAATTAAAAATTCATATTGAAAAGCGAAATTTCCTTGAGGAATCGAATTCAATCCTTATTTCTTAGCTTCAAGAGCTTGAAAATCGAGTCTCTTCACTTGAAACTTCAAAACCTCCTAATTAATCCCCTCCTTCTTCTCCTAGATTAAGTCAAGATCTATAAAAATGGTGCTAAACTCTGACGAAAATAGCGACGGCTTGGGCGTCCGATGGAAGGAAGCAGAGTTTTCGATGGAAATACCATCGGATTCCGACGGAAATTTAAATTTCCAATGAAATTTCCAACGGAAATAGTTTACGTTGGAAACTCAGATGGAAATTTCAACGGAAATCCGTTGGAATCCGATGGAATTTCAGTTCCAGGCACATTTTTCAAAATATTTCAGATCTGGATTTTTATGTCTGGCGTGGGCATGGGTTTCGTTCATTTGAGCAGCGAAGAGAGAGAGAGAGAGAAAGCTACGAAGAGAGAGAGAGGGAGCAAGCAAGAGAGAGAAAGAGGAAGATTTTCAAGGTTTCCAATGGCCGGTGACCGGAAAAAAGTGTTAATGTCGCTTATAATTCAAGGGTAAATCATTTATTTTTAGTTAATTTGTTCTTTGAAATTGAAATATTTAAATTAATTGGTGTTTTTTATGGTGGTTGATTTGCTATGAATGGGTTGAAAAGTTGCTGCCGCCGCCGCCGTCACCGCTGCTGCCGCCGCTGCCACCTGTTCCTTATCCGCCACTGCCGGTAGTCGATTATTTTTTCAGCTATTTGAAGGTTAGTGGAATTGTTTTATTTTGAACTTATATTAATTTGGTACGTGCATTAAATTTTGTGAAATTTAATTTTGAGGCATATTTGTATTGTTTATTTAATTTATTTTGTGTCGTAAAATATGAATGTGGAAAATATGCATGTGAATTATGTTAATTTTTTATTTAATTTTGCGAAGTATATTTATTTAGATAAGTGGAATTAAATATATTAAGTGTGTACATTTATAATAATTGTATAATTATTATAAAATGTTGAAGTACGTTTAGCATGTATAACGTGTTTTGTTTTGATAAATAATTTAAGTTTGCTAAGTCTGTTTATTTTTTTCGATTTGTAGTATATATTAATTTTTTATAAGTATGTGAAGTATATGTTTTTTTCAGGTATGTTTAATTTTTTTGTATGATTTGTTTGATATGTTAAGAATTTTTATTTTATTTTTATGTTAATAGTATTTTTTTTTTTTTGGGTTTGTTTATTTGGATGAAGTGTGAAATAAATAGTTTAATTTGTGTTTGATGCTTAATTAGGTTTATTTTGATAAATAAACTAATTATGTTAATTTTTTTTTTGTAGAATATGTGTTTAATTACATTGTTGAATTTTAGGTTTTTGAAAAAATTTATTTAAGGAATATGCGAATGTAAATATAATTTTTTTATTAGTGTCATTAGTGAATATAAAATTTATAGTAAATAATTTAATCTTTAATTTTATTTGTAATGTATGTTGATTTGGATAAATGAAATAGTTGTAAGTAGGTAAGCGTGTATAATATGTTTTATTTTGGTAAATGATTTAATTATGTTAAGTATGTTTATTTTTTGTTCGATTTGTTGTGTATATTAATTTGTGGTAAATATGTGAAGTATATTGTTTTTTGAGGTACGGTAAATTTTTTGTAAGATTTGTTTGATTTGTTAAGTATTTTTATTTTTTTGTTTGGTTAATAGTATGTTGTTTTTTTTTTTGGGGTTTGTTTGTTTGGATGAAGTTTGAAATAAATTGTACAATTTGTGTTTGGTGCTTAATTAGGTTTATTATCATAAATAGAATAGTTATGTTAAATTTATTTTTTTATAGCATATGTATATGTTTATTTACATTGCTTTATTTTAGATTTACATGAAAATTTATTTTCGGAATATAGGAATATAAAATGTGAAGTAAATATGATTGTAATTTTTTTTAATTAATGTCATAAGTGAACATAAAGTTTATAGTAAATAATTTAATCTTTAATTTAATTTATAATGCATGTTGATTTGGATAAATGAAATATTTGTAAGTAGGTAAAGATGTATAATATATTTTGTTTTGGTAAATGATTTAAGTAATGTATGTTGATTTTCACAAGTAATTTTTGATTTAAATGGCCATATGTTGAAAGGGAAATGTTTGTTTTGGTAAATGGTGTTAGTTATGTATAATTATTTATGTGATTCAACATTGTGTGTTCATACATTAGTTCATTATTGTCTTTCAAATATTGAATTGTATGATGGGTTACAGTAATTCATTAGTCATTGGTTAAATTGATTTTTAAAAGATATTTATTGAAATTAATTGTAGTATATATAACAATTAAGGCAATCAAATTAGCAACATATGGATGGGCCGTCGCATCGTCAATGGATGTATAAGAAGAGAAATCCTTATAGACATGGGCTTAGAAATGAGTGGTTCATGGGAGTAAATATGTTTGATGAATATTCACGAAATCAGGAGTATAGAGTTAATGGAGTTTATAGATGTCCATATGTGAAGTGCAAGAATATGCAGTATTTTATACCTGACGTTGTAAAGTTTCATTTGCATAGAAAGCGGTTTGTGAAGAATTATTGGTATTGGACAAGTCATGGGGAAGAAGATAATTCGGACGTAGGGGGTGTAAGTAGTTCATAATCTATGAATTTTGATTATGATGACAATGATCATAATCATATGGAGAACATGCTTTATGCTGCCTTCCAAGCTAATGAAATGAACATGAGTAATCTCATGATGAAAATCCTGAGGTATTTTACACTATACTTAAATCTACCCAAAGACCCTTGTATGAAGGGTGTAACATAATTGAACTAGAAACATCTGTAAGGCTACTTAGTATTAAATCAGGCCATAACATTTCTCAACGTTGTTTCAACGAAGTTGTTGGTCTGATGAAATATATGTGCCCTCCTGAAAGTCGCATTTCAAAAAATTATCATCACCAGCTGAGAAAAGTGAGAAATTTAGGCATGGATGTTTAGGAAATTGATTGTTATCCGAATGATTACATGATTTATTATAAACATGATTAGGGTTTGTCTGCATGCAAATTTTGTGGATATGCAAGACAAGTACCAAAGAACTCCAACCAATGAGGTCATAAGGAGGTTTCATGTGCTAGAATGCACTACCTACCTTTAATCCCAGGATTGCAAAGACTGTATGCCTCATAAAGTACTATCGTCCACATGGGATAGCACCATGAGCCCCGCCAAGAACCGGGTGTTCTCCGGCATCCGTCGGATGGATAAGCGTGGAAGCATTTTGACCAAAAGTATCCAAATTTTGCAGCAGAGCCTCGGAATGTACGGTTAGGTCTATGTGCTGATAGTTTGACACCATTTTTCGTATCTAGAAGATCATATTCTATGTGGCCAATTGTTGTTGCACCTTATAACTTGCCTTTAGATATGTGTATGATCACTCCATACATGTTTTTAAGTTGTATTATTTCAGGTCCAACATCCGAATAACAGAATTAATGTGTACTTACAACCCTTAATTGATGAGTTGAAAATGCTATGGGATGTTAGGGTGGGTACATTTGATGTTTCATGCGGGAAAACTTTTGGATTGCATGCTGCATTAATGTAGACAATCAATGATTTTTCCGCCTATAGTATGTTGTCCGGTTGGAGTACTCATGGGTTGTTAGCATGTTTGGTTTGTATGCGCAAAAATTGTGCATTCTAGTTACAGCATGGACGAAAGCCATCTTAGCTCAATTGCCATCGTCGATTCTTGCCTCAGAATCATTGTTTTAGAGCTAATAAAGTTGCTTTTCGTAAAGGGAAGAGCGTACACATTGGCCCTCCCCAAAGGATTTCTGGTGAAATATTATCTGATGTAGCATCTAAATTGCCTAAAGTGACTATAGAGGAACAATTTTAAATTCTTGAATTTCAGGAAAACGAACATAACTGGACAAAGTAAAGTATCTTTTGGGAGTTGCCCTATTGGAAGCATCAACTTCCGAGGCATAACCTTAATGTTATGCACATTGAGAAAAAATTTAGTGAAAATATTATAAACATAGTGATGGATGTTCCGGGAAAAACAAAGGATGATATAAAAGCAAGAATGTATATATCTATTCTGTGTAGTGGACAAGAGTTGAACTTAGCTACAAGATGGTCCACTGATAGATTGTGTACGCCAAAAGCCAAGTTTGCACTATCATTAGCTCAAGAAAGGGCTGTTTACCAATGGTTGTAGGAGGTTCATGTGCCTAATGGTTATTGTTCTAATGTGGAAAATTGGGTTGATCCATCTAACACAAAGTTTCAAAATATGAAAAACCATGATCATCATGTCTTTTTAGAGAATCTTCTTCCAGTAGCTTTTGCTGCTCTTCTGAAAGATGTTTTGGGACCCTTGGTCGAGTTGAGTGAATTCGTCAGAAACCTATTCTCCAATGAGTTGCATGTTAGCATGCATGAAGAGATGAATAAGAACATTATTATTATTCTTTGTAAATTAGAGACAGTTTTCCCTCCTGGTTTATGGAATGTCATGGAACATTTGCCCATTCATTTAGCAGAAGAAGCTTTGTTGGGTGGTCCTATTCAATATCGATGGATGTATCCTTTTGAAAGGTATTTTGGCTGGTTGAAGCCTACGACAAAGAACAAAACTTGTGTAGAGGCATCCGTGGTTCAGGCATATTTAACATTTGAGATTATACACTTTGCCGATTATTATTTTCTGTCAAGCTTGCGTTGTCCAAGAATTGGGCGTAATGAGGGTATGCAACAATCCGAACCACAAATGCCAACTCTTTCGATGTTCAATCATAAGGGTAATCCATTTGGAAATCCAGGAAAAAGATATCTTACTGAGCTGGAGTATCGTGTTACTCGCTTTCACATCTTACTAAATTGTGATGAAGTTCAACCCTATTTGGAGTAAGTTTATCAATTATTGAAAGTTTCATTTTAATACTTACATAATTGAGTAATTAAATAATTTGAATCGTTAAATACAGTTGGTTCAGACATCAATTTCGCGGTCATAATCCAAATGTGAGTGATGTGGAAGTTGACTTGTTTATCGAGGCAAATTTTACACAATGGTTTGAGTACAATGTAAGTAATTTTTCTTAAGTAATCTTCAATTCCTACAAAGTGTTTTTTTTTTAAAATTTAAAAAGAATAATATGTTTTTCTCCTCATAGGTCAATTCTTACCAGGTGTTTCATGATGAGAGGTAAAATTTTTTAGTCAACTTATCTCATGGACCTATTATAATAGTGGAATGTTTTTTCGAGTATAAAGTTAATGGTTATCGGTTTCATATGAAGGCAAGGAATGAAGGTAAAGCCACACATGATTGTGGCGTGTGTGTCAAAGGAGTAGGCGAAGGTGATGAAGTGTTAGGGGATTATTATAGCATACTTCATAAAATTATTCGTGTGGAATTCACGGGTGAATCAATTAAAAAATGTGTACTTTTTAATCGTGAATGGTTTGACTCGGATATTCCTCAAGGGCTACATGATCCTAAATTTACCCATATCCTAAGGTTAATCATAACCGATGTTATAGAAAGTTTGACCTATTCATATTTGCTAATACTGCAACCCAAGTGGTATATCTTAAGTACCCTGAGGGGATACCAGGAGAAGCGAATTGGTAGGTAGCTATACCGAAAAAATCTCGCGGTGCCCCTAAAGATAACGATAATTTGAAGCTTATCTATCAACAATTAGGAATGACAACCATGAATGTGTATAACATAATAGCCGCAATATTAGTCGATGAAACTGCACAAGCTGATGATGTTGATGGACATGATTGGGGTGATGATCATGATGGGGATGGTGAACATGATGATGATGACTATGAAAAGGATGAAGAAAGTGAATGGAAGGATGAAGCTCAAGATACTGATGATGATGATGAAGGAGATATGACATTGCAAAGTGATAAAGCACGATCATGACGATGTGTCCCACAATGGTTAATTTAATCTTTTAGTTGTATGGATCTCTATGCATGTCTGCGTACTTTATTTTTAATCACAAGTTAGGAAAAACAATTGTATGTATTTGACACATTTAGCCTAATTCAGTTGTTGAAAGTTTTTTGTTTACTGTAATTTTCCAATAACAATACTATCAATGTTTGTGTTGCTGTATTTTAGGTCTATTTTGTTCTTATTTATTAGATGTCTGAAGCAAATAGTAGACGTGGTCAAGGTCGAACTGTTAGGAGTGGTGCGGGTAGAGGAGCACCATAACCAACCCCACAGAATGATCCTGCTGAAAACTATGAAACAAACACCTTCAATGGGATGTTTGGAGGTTTCCTTGACCCAACTCAGCCGTTTGGAAATTATTTTGGTAGCATGAATGAGTAACCATGTATGCAACCACCTTTTTTTGGTATAGGTATGCAGTCACCTATCCAACCTAATAAGCCCTACATCAGTGGTACTTCAGCTACCCTATTAGTTTATCAACAGTTTGGCACTATTAGCCCACATTACAACAGTAATCAGATTATTGGTCAACCTAGAATGCCAAGTCACTTAGCCCACAATGAAGGGGTCCAAAATGAAGGGGCGGGAAGAGATAGACAAAGTCCTACACCTGATGGCGAAGCTACAAGCACAACTAATAAGATTTATTTACAACCTGATGGTGATACGTAAGTCCATTATAAATTTTCTTCTTCAGTCGTCATATGTTTTTAATGGCTACAGTAATTAATTTTAACGAATTTTTTTTTTGTACTTAGTTTTGTTCCATACCAGGGCGTGGTTCAAAAAACTATTGAAAGCTTCGTAGGTAAGTACCCACGTCCTTGGACCATGTGGGGAGAAGTTCCACAATCTCAGCGAGACGTATGGTTTAATGAGTTCAAGGTTGGTTTTCTGTACAATGAATTTGAATGCCGTCATTAAACTGTTTGATATGTTTACTAATATACTTCAACTTTGTTACAGAAACACTACTACTAGCATCCATACAATCAAATCCAGATACGGCGTAACTTTGAGTACAGAGCTGCAACTCGACTTAGGGACATTCTTGGATATGCTAGGAAGTACAACAAAAAGCCAAAGTGGTTACCACCTAGTGTTTGGAATAAGATGCTCAAGCATTGGAGTAAGGATGACAAGTTTAAGAAGTTGAGTCAATAAAATAAAAGAATAGATTGAGTGATGCAGAAGGTTTTGATCCTTTGTTACATACATGTGGCTGAATTCCGATTAGTGAAAGGAAAAGGTGCCTATTAGGTAATGAGCTTATTAATAAGTGTATTTCCGATATTAAATGTATGGTAAGGAATGAGGTTTTGGTCCTTCGTTACATTTGGTCCTTCATTACATTTTATTTTTTGTAGGCCAAAGCATTAGGTAGGGAATCCACATGTGAAGAACTGTTTAAGGACACTCACTGCAAGGCCAAAGATAAAGTATTCGTTGATAAGAAATCTGCAAAAAAATATGTAAGTTTGGCACATTTTATTCAGACATTATTCATATATTGTAATTGTCACCTTAGTATGTAATAGTTTTATTTTTGACAACTTTTAGGAAGAGCACCACAAGAAATGAGAGGAGTACAGTCAAGTTGCAACTCAAGGGGGGTCCCAAATACCCCCTATGACCCTAGAAGAGTTTTGGCTTAAAGCAAATCTAGACCAAAAAAGGTCGTGTACATGGTTTTGGCATAGAGGAAGTCAAGTTGATGAAATCAGCTACAATTGCGGCTGCATGCCACTCATCAGCTGAGCACTTTGACCCAAGAGAGCAAGTACAACTCTTCAATTGGAGTATTACAAAGCAAGCAGAGGCCCTAAGCCAAATTGCCAAGAAAGAGGGAAAGACAGAGCGCATTGTGAAAAAAGTTTTCAAATTTCTTAAGCGACAAAGTGCAAGTTCTTCAAGCCAAGTCAACTTGAACACTGATGATAAGCAGGACTCCCAAAATGACAATGATGATCCCATAAATCTATCTAATTCTCATTAATTTATTTGATGTGCCTATAGATCGAAAACAATTGTGGATGCCATGAATACTTTTTAATTTAGCGCATTTAATTTTCAATTTTCAGATATAAAAATTCGTATTTAGTAATCATTATATATGTTAGTTGACCCCAAAAAAAAAAATTTGGGTGCCAATTTTTTTTTTTTTTTTGATAGGGAGAGGGGCATTTCCATCAGATATTCTGACGGAAATGCCCTTCCCCTGCAGAATTTTGCATTGCCTGAAAAGTGACCAATGGAATTTCCGACTGGTGTTTTTCATCATAAAATCCGTAGGACTCCGTCCAATGCCATTGGAACACAATTAGCGACGAGCTCTTTTCCGACCGATAGGGGTGTGCAAAATCGGTTAACCGAAGTTTTGGTTAGCCGAAAATCAGTTAGCCAATTTTTCGGTTCAAAAAAATTCTAAACCGTAGCCGAACCAAAAATTTCAGTTAAACATTTTTCGGTTAACCGAAAATTTCAATTCGTCCAAAACCTGAACCGTAACCAAACCGAAAATTTCGGTTAACCGGGTTTTTGGTTCGGTTAACCGATTTTTCGGTTCAGTTACCGGTTAGCCGTTTACAAGTAATAAAAAACTTGTACTTTCTTACCTAAATTTTTCATTCTTTTATGTTTAAATTCTTTTTATAAAAATTAAACTTTGGTTACCATTTATAAATAATAAAAAAAGTGCACTTTCTTACCGAATTTTTTTATTTTTTATGTATAATTTTTTTAAAAAATAAAATTATTTTCGATTCGGTTAACCGAATTTTCAAATAATCCGAACCGTAACCGAATCGAAAACCGAAAAAAAATTTCGGTTCGATTAACCGAACCGACTTTTTTCAAAAATTTGTTCGGTTAACCGGTTTTTTGGTTTCAGATTTTTTTGCACACCTCTACCGACGGACGGATGTCCGTCGTACTTTCTGTCGGAGATGCGAGTTTCTGTCGGAATTTCATAACTTTTCCATCGGAAATGCCGTCGCATATGCCAACCGTTTTTGTAGCGAGAGGACCAAGATCCTGAAGCATTCGTGTCAGTCATTAACCTTGTAGATTTTCAAAAATGGTATGTTCTTATTACTATTATAGTTAAAGCTTTCAAACTTCATTCTATCGCTTTACTAGATAGCGGTGCCAGTATGCATTGCATTCAAGAAGGCTTAATTCCTTCAAAATATTTTGAAAAAATTAAATAGAAAATGACTAGTGCTACCGGATCTAAGCTTCAAATTAATTACAAGTTGTCCAATGCTTATATTTGCAACAATCAATATTGTTTCAAAAATATTTTTATACTTGATAAAAATCTCAAACAACAAGTCATCCTTGGAGCTTCCTTCCTTACTCAAATATATCCTTTTACTGTCGATTCTAAAAGAATTTATGCAAATATTATTGAAAAAGAAATTAAATTCGAATTTGGTTCTCTTATGAAAATAAAGATATTACAGCTCTTCAGGAAGCTTCAATCTTAAAAATTATTTCTGCTAAAGAAAAACAAATAGCTTTTCTTCAAACAGAAATTATTTAAGCCAAATTGAAGAACAACTTATTATACCAAAAATTCAACAAAAAATTCAAACATCAAGAAATTATTTGAAGATTATGTCTATGTTGATATCCCAAATGTCTTTTGGGATAGAAAGCAACATATGGTAGAATCACGTCCTATTTAAATGACTAAAGAACTTTTAGAATTTTGCAAAAAATAAATTTAGTCTTTATTAGACAAAAGACTCATCAGATCCTCCAAATCTCCTTAAAGCTGCACAGCCTTCTATGTCTAACAATCAAGCTGAAAAGGAACGTGGTGTTCCTAGATTAGTTATAAATTACAAACCACTTAATGAAGTTCTTCAATGGATAAGATATCCAATTCCTAACAAAAATGATTTGTTAGGAAGATTATATGAATATTTCAAAAATTGAATATGAAATCTGGCTTTTAGCAGATTCAAATTGCTGAAAAAGATAGATATAAAAAGGCATTTACGGTTCCATTTGGACACTATAAATGGAATGGGATGCCTTTTGGACTCAAGAACGCCCCTTCTGATTTTCAACGTATTATAAATGATATGCTCAATGATTATTCTGAATTTTCAATCGTTCACATTGATGATGTTCTTATCTATTCAAAAATTTTGGATCAACATTTCAAATATATAAAACATTTTTCAATGTCACTAAAAGAAATG
Source organism: Carnegiea gigantea (assembly GCA_029747015.1). Classification (NCBI taxonomy): domain Eukaryota; kingdom Viridiplantae; phylum Streptophyta; class Magnoliopsida; order Caryophyllales; family Cactaceae; genus Carnegiea; species Carnegiea gigantea. The sequence goes on from JAKOGI010000754.1 coordinate 59,164, forward strand.
GTTTAGCCATTTCTACTCCAAAGATGAAATTATTTCAAACAAAAATTTAATTTTTAGGCCATGATATTTTTAATGGTACTATTAAACCCATTAAACGATCCATTTAATTTGCAGATAAATTTCCAAATGAAATCAAAGATAAAAATCAGTTGCAAAGGTTCTTTGGTTGTCTCAATTATGTTACAGATTTTTTCCTCAAACTCGGGGAAATTTGCAAACTATTATTTTAAAGACTCAAAAAAAATCCTCCTGCATGGCCTCATGAGCATACTCAAATAGTCAAATACATTAAGAGTAAGGTCGAATCACTCCCATGTCTTCTCATACCAAACCCACATGCATTCATGAAAGGTCAAACAAATGCATCAGATAAGGGCTTTGGGGAATTCTCAAGCAACGTCTCGACCCAAATCCTGAACAATTTGTAATCCCATGGTGGAACCTGGACTGGACCTCAAATCAATTATTTCACTATTAAAAAAGAAGTTTTAGCCATTGTTTTATGCATTTCAAAATTTCAAGATGATCTATATTTCAAAAAATTCTTATTAAGAATTTATTGCAAAAGTGCAAAAGAAGTTTTACAAAAAGATGTTCGAAATCTTGTTTCAAAACAAATTTTTGCCCACTGGCAAGCAATACTTTTAGCATTTGATTTTGATATTGAATTCAGTAATGGCGAGAAGAATTCCTTCTTGACTTCCTCACTAGAGAGTTTCTCCAACCAAAATGACTTGGCTTCAATCTCCACTCCAGGTGTTATCCACAACCCAATCAACCCACATTCAAAATCCCAACAACCTCAAAGATATTCAAGAACCTCTTATCTTTTACCTCAGAGATCAAGACAATGAACTCTTTATTACTCCTATCGAAGGACCTCGATACAATGCATATGCCATTTTTATCCGCTATGATCAATGGCAATCAAGTTCATGGATTTCCTTTTATTCACATTTAAAGACACTCAAATTCTACCAAACTTTTTTGCAAGAATTCTATGGCCATCCAATACTCGCCGTGATACCAACTGGATACATTCAAACACTCCGTTTTCCTAAGCACTATATCAAGAGGGATTATTGGACATGACTTGATCAGCATATTATCCAATTTATTCAACAAGTTTTTCCAGATGCACATCTATGTCCAGCCGAGGAGCACTGATTCTTTTACACTCAACATTCATCTTCATCATCACCTAAATCTCCTTTAGACTCAAGCATGGGCAAATATCCCACTCAATTGCCACCTAGCTGTATTCAAGACCACCGTTGGAGCATATTACAAGAATATTCAAGATTCTATGACCACTAGGGGACATTGTATAGCGAAACCCCTTAAAATTCAACACGCAATTGGACATTCAAGCACAAATAATAAAAATCAAGAAGAGGCTGTCAAATTTTAACAAGCATGTTAGATGTCAACCATTTAAAATTGTCCGCGTATAACTATTCAAGATAAGATCACTATTTAAGATGACTCAATGATCTTATCCTTTTTACTGTTCAAATGTTAGAAATCTTATCGTGTTAATAAATATCTTGTACTGTATATTCTACTTTTTGGGCCTATATAAAGGCTCCAAAGTTGTAAGCAAAATGCAGAACTAACCTGTCTCTTTCCTTTACATCATATCCCATCCCCACTTCTCTCCTATCCTAATCTTCGCAATCGTTGTAATCAATCTGCGATCAATATCAGTAAGTTCATTCAAGTACTTTTACTTTGCAAACTTTCTATTCATATTTTATGCGTTATTTCTTTCTTCTTTACTATTCCATCACTTTCCTACTAGTTAGTACCGTTTATATTGAATTAATTCTTCAAGCTTTGCATCCATTACTTTGTTCATGCTTATTTATTTAATCAATTATTAATCAAGCTTTGCTCTTTATTAATCAAGTTTTACTGTTAATTAATCATATTTTGCAATTTATTTCAACTTTTAAAAAATTACACTCGATCCAACTTTTTAAATTTGAAATAAATTGCAAAACTTGATTAATTAAGGGTAAAGTTTAATTAAGAATTGATTAAACAAATAAGCATGAAAAAAGTACCAAATATGACTAGTGGAATGAATAGTGCAAAACTTGAAAAATTAAATCAATGTGAATGGTCTTCGCTAGTATGTGAAAGTTAATGGAAGACAGAATTCATGCATGTGAATAGAATGCAAAGAGAATTGATTGAATGCACTTACTGATATTTGATTGAATTCTCTGCATACTGATTACAATGTGGTAGAGGATAAGGATAGAAAAGAAAGTGGGGAAAGGGATATGGTACAAAGGAAAGAGGCAGGTAAGTTCTACCATTGCTTACAACTTTGGAGCCTTCACATAGATTCAAAAAGTAAATGTACAGTACAAGATATTTATTACACACAAAAAGATTTCTGACATTTAAACAGTAAAAAGATAACAAGATAAGATTATTGAAACATCTTCAATAGTGGACTGATCTTGAACAGTTGTACGCGGACAATTTTGAATGGTTAATGTATGATAAGCTTGTTAAAATTTGACAACTGCTTCTTAATTTTTATTGGTGCATGCTTGCATGTCGAATTGCATGCCAAATTTCAAGGGGCTTTGCTGTATATTATCCCCTATTGGTTGCAGAGTCTAGAATATTTTTGTAATATGCTGCACTGATGGCCTTAATTGCAAGTTGCTAATAATGGGGTCTGATACTCAGTAAAACTATGTTGAGGTGATTTCTTGAAGTAGAAGAACGGATGCTCATCGGCTGAACAGAAATGACTTGTTGAATAAAGTGGATGATGTATTGATCAAGGGGATTCCAACAATATATGATAAATTGCTCAAGAAAATAGATTGTTTGAATGTAACCAGTGGGTATCGCAACAAGTACCGAATGATTATAGAATTTTTGTATAAGGGATCTGTAGAATTTGAGTATATTTAAATATGAATAAAAGGAAGTTGATGATCTTGACAGCCAATAATCATAGCGGATAAAGATGGCATGATTGAATAAAGATGGCATATTCATTATGTCGAGGTCCTTGAAAAGGAGTAATGGAGAGTTCATTGTTTTGATGTCTCAGGTAAAATAGAAGGAATTCTTGAATGTATTTGAGGTTGTTTAGATTTTGAATGCGGGTTGATTTAGATGTGGATGACATCTGAAATAGAGGAATTGATGTAAAATTACTTTGCTTGAAGGAACTCTCTAGAGAGAAGGTCAGGAAGGCATTATTTTCTTCATGAATTTAAAATTGAAACTGAAAGTATTGCTTATAGGTAGACCTGATCAACGGGTTGAGGACCTGCCCAACCCACCCTGACCCGACCCAGAAAAATGAGGGCTAGGGTTAGCCTTTTTTGTCTCCAACCCGCCCCGACCCTCAAATTGAGGGTACCCGACTATGATGAGGGTCAGGCTTGGGCAAAGGTTTTGACCCTCTGACCCGACCTGCAGACCCTCGCTTTTAAAAAAAATTAAAAAGTAAAATAAAAATAAGATACTTTAGATTTCATTTGTTCAAAATTTTTTTGCTTTCCCTGTCCCATCTTCCTTAGCATCTTCCCCCCATTCATCCCACTAACTCTCACTTGTTTATAACATTCTAAAGCTCTACTCTCTAATGTTTGGAGTAGTCATTTTAGTGAACTAATCGATCTATTGGTTTAATAACTAAATTACGCCTTAGAGTGTTTGTAATTGCGATACGCTTTATTGAAGCATTATATTATTGTTTGACTTCTTATTTTGTAAGATGTTTAATGTTGACCTTTGTAATAAAAAGAAAACTTAGTTTAAAATCTCATTTTCTCTATCGAAAGATTTGAGGGTTAGGTCTGACCTGATGATCCGAGGATATCTGCATGGTCAGGGTTAGGGTCAACGGTATGCCAACTCGTATAAGGGTCAAGTAGGGTCAGGGTCGAGAAAATCCTATCTGCCGACCCTCAACCTGACCCGATCCTCAATTTGATCAGGTCTACTTGTAGGCGAGCAAAAATTTATTTTGACATAAGATTTGGAACATCGTTTTGTAAAACTTCTTTTGCACTTTTGCAATCAATTCTTAATAAGAATTTTTTGAAGTATAGATCATCTTGAAATTTAGAAATGTATAAAACAATAGCTAAAACTTCTTTGTTAATAGTGGAATAATTAACTTGAGGTCCAGTCCAGGTTCCACTAGGGAACCTTACCAATTGTTCAGAATTTGGGTCAAGATGTTGCAGGAGAATTCCTTCAGAACCTTTGTCTGACGCATCGGTTGGAACTATCATGAATGCATGTGGGTTTAGTATGCCAAGACATGGGAGTGATTTGACCTTACTCTTGATATGTTTGACTATTTGAGTATGCTTATGAGACGATGCTGGAGGATTATTCTTGAGTTTTTGAAATAACGGTTTACAAATTTCTCGAGGTTTAGGAAAAATCTGCACATATTTGAGAAAACCAAAAACATCTTTGAATTCATCTGTAAATTTATCTACAAATTTAATGCATCGTCGAATGGGTTTAATAGTACTACTAGAAATTTCATGGCCTAAAAACCACATTTTTGTTTGAAATAATTTCATTTTTGGAGCAAAAACAGCTAAACCATTTCTTTTAATGGCATTGAAAAATGTTTTTAAATGTTTGAAATGTTGATCTAAAATTTTTGAATAGATAAGAGCATAATTAATACAAACTATTGAAAATTTAGAATAATCATTAAGTATATCATTCATAATATATTGAAATTCAGAAGGGGCGTTTTTGAGTCTAAATGGCATCATATTCTATTCATAGTATTCAAATGAAACTGTAAATGTCATTTTATATCTGTCTTTTTTAGCAGTTTGAATCTATCAAAAGCTAGATTTCATATCGAATTTTGAAAATATTTTTGCATCATATAATCTTCCCAACAAATCATTTTTGTTGGGAATTGGATATCTTATCAATTGAAGAACTCTGTTAAGTGATTTTTAATTTATGACTAATTTAGGAACACCATGTTCCTCTTTTGCTTGATTGTAGACATAGAAGGCTGTGCAACTCCAAGGAGATTTGGAGGATCCAATGAGTCTTTTGTCTAATAAGGACTGAATTTCTTTTTTGCAAAATTCTAAAAGCTCTTTCTTCATTTAAATAGGACGTGCTTTTCGTAGAATATTGCTTTCATTAAAATCTTTTTTATATGCTAATTCTACCATATGTTGCTTTCTATCCTAGAAGGCATTTGTGATATCAGCACAGACATAATCTTCAAATAATTTCTTAATTGTTTGAATTTTTTGTTGAATTTTTGGTACAACAAGTTGCTCTTCAATACTGGCTGAATATTTCTGTTTTAAAAAATGCTACTTGTTTTTCTTTAGCGGAATAATTTTTGAGATTGAAGCTTCTTGAAGAACTGCAATATCTTTTGTTTTCATAGGAGAGGCAAATTCGAATTTAATTTTTTTTTTTCAAGAATATTTGAATAAATTCCTTTGGAATCGACCGTAAAAAGATATATTTGAATAAGCAAGGGAGTTCCAAGATGACTTGTTGTTTGAGATTTTTGACTAGTATCAAAACATTTTTGAAACAATATTCATTGTTGCAAATATAAGTATTTGAAAGCTTGTAATTAATTTAAAGCTTAGATGCGTTAGCACTAGTCATTTTGTCTTTAGTTTTTTTAAAATATTTTAAAAGAATTGAACCTTCTTGAATGCAATTCATATCAGCACTGCTATCTAGCAGAGCGATAGAATGAAGTTTGAAATCTTTAACTGTAATAGTAATAGGAATATATCATTTTTAAAAATCTATGCGGTTAATGACTGAAAGGAACGATTCAAGATCTTGGTCCTCTGGACCTAATTTAGGAGGTTTTGAAGTTTCGAGTGAAGAGACTCGATTTTCAAGCTCTTGAAGTTGAGAAATAAGGAATGAATTTGATTCCCCCAGGAGATTTTGCTTTTCAATATGACTTTTTAGTTCTTTAACTTCGGTTTTGAGTGGATTTACTTCTTCTTTTAATTCTTTGACTGTTACTGGTTTTGAGAGACTTGGTTCTTGACCTTCATATGTTTCTAGTACCTGTTTTAGGCTAAAAGGATGTATTTTTGATTTGATAACTTTATCTTTGAGTAATAGGCTTTTAAGGTTGTGAAGACATTGAGTTTTGATTTTTGGTTCCTCAATCCTCTCGATGATATCGAAGAGGAGTCCTTCATGACATTGATCTTTTGTAATGATGTTACAATTGTTAGGACAAAGAGTAACGTTTTTATCTGAGTACTTAGAACGACTAGAATCAAATGTTTGAATTTTATAAAGGGCTTCTTTATGGATTAAAAGGAACATTATTGTTTCCAGAAGTTTTTGAAGTTTTGTAATTTTGGTATGGTATGAGTACCATCTTGATTTACCTTAAAAAGATAGATTTGAGTAATAAAAGGAATACCAAAAATATCTTTTTTTAGTAATAAAAGGAATACCAAAAATATCTTTTTTTCTTTATATTTTTAACTAGAATCTTGAAATAATATTTTTTATAATAAATATGAGCCTTAGATAATTTGTATTTATTTGGTAGTGGATTTCTATTAATATTAAGAAGTTGTGCTTTTGTTTTTGATAATATTGGGATGGAATTAACATTCCCTTGACACAATTTTGGTCTGCACTACTGTTAAGGAGTGCTATTATTTTTAACTCAAAATTTCCTTGAATTTTTAAAGTAATTCCAATATACCCTTTTGTGAAATTAATTTTATTGATGATTGACAAGGATTTGTAATTAGAATTCAATTTTCTTTGATTTATGCTTTGAAGAATATATAAGGGTTTTAAACGAGTAGGGGTGACCTTCAATATTTTCTTTTGAATCTTAGGATTGTTTGTGAATAAATTTTTCTTTTTATTTGTAATATGCCCTATTTTGCCATATTTAAGGCACATCATTTTCCTAGATATTTTCCTTTTTAAGTATTAAATTTCTTTTTGTGATACATGGAGTCTTTAATTTTGGAGGTTTTTAGGAATTATTTTTGATAATTCAAATAAGATTTGATTTATCTAATGAATAGATTTTGGATCTGAGTTCTTAGGTTGATTGTTATAGGATGATTCATATATACAAGCTGTCTGTTTTGACAGGGGGGTTTTCTAGTTTAGCTAGGGCATGTAAAATTTTTGAAAATAATTCATTTTTTTAATTATTGTTTCCTAAATTTTCTAGGGGAATCCAAAGAGTTTCTTTAATGGGTATTCTAAAAGGATTGAATAAAGGTCGAGAGTTGGTTTGAGAAATTTCCTTGACTTTGTAGGATTCTAAAGAATAACTACTCGAATTTTCTCCTAATTAGATTTTATTGAAATTATCTTCAATGGCTTGAATAATATTTGAATTATCTGATAAGCTAGATTCAGAATCTAAACTTTCAGGTTGATTGTTGTAGGATGGTTTATCCCTGCAAAGTACTTCTTTTGAAGGAGAATTTTCGAAAATATTTTGAATTTCCTTCTTTGAAAAGAAAGACGTGAGATGAATGGAATCAGTTGTTTCTTTGATGAGAAGATTATGCTATAATGTTCGCTTAATGACACATAAGTATTTACTGTAATTTGGAATAAAAACTTGATGTTTTGGAAGAAAATCGTTTAGCCAATCGAAGAAAAGTATATTTTCTTTGATTTTGGCTAATTAAGTATAATTAATAGTTTTGAATAATTGTTACATATCTTTTGAAAAAGTGAGAAAAGAACCAGTCTCTATAATACTGATTATAATATTGATAGAATTCTTTATTAAGATAAAATCTATTAACTTGAAAACTTGATTAGTAAAAGACGTTGATTTAGGACAATCATTTTGCTTGAAATAATTTCCTTTTGAATCTAAACTTTCATTAGGAGTTATGCGTGAATGTAAAAGAGAGTTAGATGATAATGATGTCATGCTAATGTTATGATGATGAGATGGTAATGACAATGATGATGTCATGATGCTATGATGATTGGTCTCGGGACAATGAATTAAACTAAAGAAATTAATCAACACGAAATAACACACAAATGTGCACTTATCTCAGACAGAAAACAGCTAGGTACCTAGCTATGCACTGCGAGATCATACCAGGACTACTTTTACTCTAACCCCTTCACTGCTAGGACCACTAATCACCAGGTTGACCAATGGATTTACTAGGGCGCCCTAAGGACTCATAGAAGGCTAACCAATGCTACTAACCAACACAGCTTTCAAGCCAGATAGCTGGCTTATCTCTGTCTTTAATAACTATATTTATATATCATTAAGGGTTAACTAACCTTCTTTAGGCTAACTGGTTAGTCCCTAGACTAATCATGGGGATTTAGCCTAGATGCATTGTTGAATTCGTGAGTATACAACCACAAGAGGGGGGGTGAATTGTGGTGTCTGATTTTCGCGTTGTAAATAACAAACACCCTCAGTAGAGGTTGTTCTCAAATGACAAACACCCTGATAGCTTGTTTGCACGGGGTGTTCTCAAATATTGCAGATGCGAAAATCACCAAGATAAATGCGGAAAATAAAGCACACACAATTTTTACGTGGAAAACACCTCTAGCCCAACTGAGGTGTGAAAAACCACGACCTACCTCGTGTAGGATTTAACCACTTTCACTAACGGGCTTCACACGTTACAAATGTAACACACCTTGTTACAACTTGCAACCACGTAACCTTCTTCCCAAAGACAGGTTACACCACGTCCAACCTTCGCAAGATTAGACACGTCCAAGTCCACACGACTAGGACACACTCACTCACTTTTCTGATTCAAGATCAGGGTTACAAACACCTTACAGGGGGTGCTTCTTACTAAGCAGATGTAAGGTACAATGAAGATCCTATTATGCCAATGGTTTGAAAACTCAAAATCAAACACAGCTTGTCACGGTTTGCTTTTCAGAATGAAGCTCAAGAATCTTTGAGTGTAAACCGTGTTTTCTGATTTTTCCTAAATTTTTCAAAAAGCTGTGTTTAAGCAAATTCAACCTGAGTTTTCTATCTGCTCTTTTCTCGTGTGTTGTGTATCTACTGGGAGAGAAAAAGCTGAGGTTTTTAAACACAAAAACCAACGGTCATAAGCCACAGAATCAGCTAAGTATAGAAAACGATTTTCAATTAGGAAATGTTCTCCTACGACTAGTGATAAAATTTTGCCAAAATATAAGGGATTTGATATCTTAAAAGATAACCCTTATCTTCCCATAACCGTGAGGTGGATTCAAAAAAGCAACCAGAAATTTTCAGCTTTTGAAACTTTACCATATCCGAAAATATGGTCAAAGGAAATCTTTAAGTTTTGGCAAATCTCCCAAAACTTATTTTCGAAAATCTCCCATAATATTTTCAAGAAATATCCTTTCCAGAGAAATAGCAGTTTTGAAATTCAAGGAAAGTAATCTGGAGATCTTAGCCAACTAAAATAAATTTTCAAAGATAACCGGGTGTGGCTACTGCAGTTCAGAAACACCCTAGGCACCCTGTTCGCAGGGTTGTTCGCAACTGGTGTTCTGAAGCACTTAGCGCAAATACCGATTCAAGAGGTGTTTAAAATGATGTTTTCAATATTGGCATATTAACAAGAGTCTAAATAAATAAAACCTATATACCCAAGACTTCTTGTTTTGAATGTCATCTTGTCCAAGATTTATGGTGCTGCTGTGAACACCAAGGCCACCTTGTTTGCTGGGGTTGTTCTTTCCATTGCTAGAGTTCAGGAACATGCCTTACAATCAACTGTCGAGATGGTGTTCTTGACTTAATATAGAATCACCAAGTAAAACCTGTTTTGAAGACTTGTTCTCACATGTAGCAAACCAGTTAGTATAATAAAGAACACAAACACCAGTTAGGCCTGTTTGGAGACCGTGTTTGGAGCAACATTACTAGGACAAATTTTTATACTTGGATTTGTTATCATCAAAACTAAGTATAATAACTCAACAAATTCCCCCTTTTTGATGATGACAAACCAAGTGACCATATTGACAAAAAAATTGAATGCTCCACTTAAGTCAATGCTAAGTTCATTCGTCAATAGGAGGGTTACACTCTTCTTCCCCCTTTTGGCATCATTAAAAAGCATAAACAACATTATGAATGCAAGAAAAGAACTATGTAGCAGAAGGGGCAAGAAGCATTAATAATGAGATATTGCATTAAAAAAATACAATGCCAAAAACGAAATTAAGAAAGGAGGAGACTAGAGAGCAGCTTATACAATCAGGGAGCAGGGGGTGGTTTCGTTTGCAGAGGAGGAATGCTGGGGGCAAGAGTGGAGAGAAGTGCAAGGAGATCTTCATGGCGTTTGGCCGAGAGAGCTCGTTCCTCAGCAAGAGCAGCCTTGACAGCTGAGAGCTCATCCTTGAGGCGAGCATTGTCCTCAAGAACAGCCTCAACCTTGACGGAAGGTTGCCCAGAAACAGGTGGTCGAGGTGGTCGACGTCCCTGTTTGGAAACTGACCCTTCGCCAACCTCATAGCCACACCCTAGGAGAGTGTCAATCCCAATCTCATCAATGATTTGGGCCGCCACTCTTCGTGTGAGTACTATCCCAAAGTGCTCAAGCACCCTTGTCAACAGAAACCCATAGCCAAGATCATGTGCCCGGGTGGTGTTCACAATTCGCTCTATGTGGCGAATCATAATTGCAGGGAGGTTTACTGGTTCCTCTCGATCCAGTAGGTCCACCAGACATTGATCGAAGGCATCTGCTGAGTTTTTCCCTTGACCTCGCGGTATTATGTTCTTAATAGTGAACATAAACAGTAGTTGGTGCAGGGAGGTCATTTCACCCTTCTTAACCGAAAGGGGTGTTCTCAGGCCCTGTTTTTGACTAAGGCGTTTGGACACCTCTAAGAGCCTGGCTGTTTCCAGGGCAGTTTTATCTTCCCTCACATACACAGCAAATCCACAAGAGGGGATGCCCAGAATATCACTCAGGGTGGCTTCATCAAAGGAGAAATGACACTCATTGACAGCACTTGTCACTACCCCATTTGTGACAGAGCAGTTGGCATAGAATTCAGCCAACTCGGGCACAGAACACCCTTGCTGGGTGTTTGCAAACAACTCAAGCCAGCCTTGGGCTCGAAGCTTGGTCAAGAACACCCCCAGACCCTGTTCCTCGAAAAAGCTTACATTCACTACCTTCCCCCTGACGACATTGCGCTTCAGCAACTGCGCATGTTTGTCAGACATAGGAGAGGGAGTGAACTGCTTTGGGCGTTTAAGGACAGGAACAGAGGTGGTAGTTTCTGGTAGGGGGGCTGTTCTGGGCTTTCGCTTGAGGGGTGTTTTGGCAGGAGAGGGCTTCACAGCAGGTTTATTGGTTGGTTTTGGAGGAGATTGTTCTTCAGAGGACTCGGAAAACACCGGTGTCCCCTGTTTGAAGGTGGTGTTCTCAGAGTCAGAACTCGAGAACCCTTCAGAAGAAGAAGAAATCTCCTCGATGATAGGAGCAGAGGGTTTGGAGGGACGATGAGAGGATTGAAACGCTAGCCTTGCAGATTTTTGAGAGGGCTTAGAGGATTGAGGAGAAGAGGGAGTTTGAGAGGGTTGAGACCTTGGTTGTGGCCTTGTTCTTGGCGTTCTGCTACGCCTAGCCACGATTTTCACCCTCTTCCTTTTCTCTCCAGTTTGAAAGACTGGAGGGGAGATTTCAGCCTCAGGGAGAGAATTCTTCTCTAGACTCTCCTCTGACGACTCATTCGACTTCCCTTGGAAGTCGACATGCAGATCCTCCACAAACACACCTTCGACAGAGGCAGCCCCTGTTTCTGTCGCGGTGTCAGAGAACAACCCAGAAGAACAGGGCTCAAAATTAAACCCTTCAGGGGTTTCCAAGAATTGTTCTTGAGACCCCGACTTTGTTCCCTCTGACTCAACTGAAATGGGACAAGCAATTGCCCCTACGAGGAACACCAATTCCCTTCGACATTCAAAGGGAATATCATCCATCCCCATTCCCACTGATTTTAGGGACAAGCTTTTCAGGAATTTGAAAGGCTTGTACGAGATTGGGCGAGAAGGAGCAGGGATTGAGGAAGCAAGAACGAGGGCTTTTGAGTGAGAGGTGTTGTTGGAAGCCATTGTTTGCTAGAGGAGAGAGATTAGGGTTTAGAGGGTTTTGCTAGGGTTTGAAAGCAAGAACAGAGGAGAGAGAGAGAGAGAGAGAGAGAGAGAGAGAGCAAGACGGGGAAAACAGACACACGCAAAGGGGGTTTTTAAACTCCCTACCCGTTATGAAGGGCCACCTAGGAAACACCTAGAATTTAAGCAGGCAGCATACATTAATGACAATCAAGGCATACCTGTTCGAGCCATCTGTTCTTGAACATGCTTCTCTCATTCCAAGGTCTGTCATGAATACTCTTTCTCCATCTCCCAAGGCAGCAGTCTTCATAAATAATCATAATAGCACACAAGACTACACATATTTGTTAAGCATAGACCACTATTTTGATAGCAATAATTGCAAACAAGTGGATAGAACAGGTATTATAGGGTGTTTTGTCAGCTTGATCTAACTCTGAGAACAGGTGTTCTCAGGGTGTTTTCACCAACCCCAATTCCAGTCTGTTTCTCTCAAATTGGTCTCTAGCTAGTGCCTTAGTGAATATATCAGCAATTTGATTTTCCGTTGAGCAAAAATTCATAGAGATTAAACCCTTTTCAACATTATCTCTCAAGAAATGATGTCGAATGTCAATATGCTTTGTTCTTTTATGTTGACATGGATTTTTGGCAATATTAATTGCACTTGTGTTATCACAAAAAATAGGAATGCGTCCAATGTCAACACAAAAGTCCTTAAGCTGTTGCCTTATCCACAACAGTTGAGCACAACATGAAGCTGCTGCAACATATTCAGCTTCTGCTGTGGACATGGCAACTGAATGTTGCTTCTTGGTAGCCCAAGATACCAAACAAGGTCCAAGAAAGTGAGCCATACTGAGGTACTCTTTCTATCAACTAGGAATCCAGCATAGTCAGCGTCAGCATATCCAACAAGATCAAAATTGCAACCTTTAGGATACCATAAAGCTAAATTGGGTGTATGTTTCAAATACCTTAGTATCCATTTAACAGCCTTAAGATGAGTTTCCTTAGGGTTAGCCTGAAAACGGGCACATAAACCAACACTAAAAACAATATCAGGTCTACTAGCGGTTAGGTATAAGAGTGACCCAATCATACCCCGATAGAGTTTCTCCTCAACTGAGGGACTCCCATCATCCATAACCAACTTGGTTGAAGGAGAAATAGGAGTGTCTATGGGTTTGGCTGACTCCATCCCAAAACGCTTAAGTAACTCCTTGATATACTTTTGCTGATGGATCATGGTGCCGTTTGGAGTTTGCTTGATTTGTAAGCCTAAGAAAAAATTAAGCTCACCCATCATGCTCATCTCAAACTCACTCCTCATCATATTTGAAAATTCATTGCATAAATCATGATGAGTTGCACCAAATATAATATCATCAACATATATTTGGACAATCAAAAAATGTTCCCCCTTAGATTTTAGAAACAAGGTATTGTCTACCTTGCCTCTTCTAAAATCATTTTCAAGTAAAAAACTTGACAACCGTTCATACCAAGCTCTTGGAGCTTGTTTTAAACCATAAAGTGCCTTGTCAAGTTTAAAAACATGATTTGGAAAATCACCATTTTCAAAACCAGGGGGTTGTTTGACATACACCTCTTCTTTAAGGTATCCGTTTAGGAATGCACTTTTAACATCCATTTGATATAGCTTGATTTCCATATGAGCTGCAAAGGCTATTAAGATTCGAATAGCCTCAATTCTAGCAACTGGTGCAAAGGTTTCTTCATAGTCGATCCCTTCTTCTTGATTGTATCCTTGTACAACCAGCCGTGCCTTGTTCCTAGTGACTGTTCCTGACTCATCCAGTTTGTTTCGGAACACCCACTTGGTTCCAATGATTGTTCTCTCTGCAGGTTTAGGTACAAGGTGCCATACTTTGTTTCTCTCAAATTGATGAAGCTCTTCTTGCATAGCCGTGATCCAATCTGAATCTGCAAGAGCTTCATTCACACTTTTTGGCTCAATGTTAGAAAGAAAAGCATAGAAAGCACAAAACTTCTTTAGCTTAGATCTAGTTTGCACTCCAGTATTAATATCTGACAAGATTTGATCAAGAGGGTGCGAACTATGGTGCTTCCATGGTCGTGGAGTAAGAGGATCCACAGACCCATGCTCTACTCTAGTCGTAACATAATGCTTACGATCATCTCCCGAGCCTGTTTCTGCACATGTTTGTAAGTCTATTCCTGAAGAACACGGTTCCGAACAGGGTTCAGCGATGTTTTCCCCTGTTTGGTGTTCACCTTGCCTGCTGTTCTGAGGAACACCTTCAGGAGTTGTTTTCTCCATGGTGTTCTTATCTCGTTTATCTTGGAGCAACACTTCTTTTCGAACAAGACCTAATTCAAGTTCATCTTCCTGTGCATCATTCTCACTCAACACGTTAGATTCATTAAAAAGCACATGCACACTTTCCTCAACACACAAGGTTCTTTTGTTAAAGACTTTGTATGCCTTGCTGTGAGAAGAATAGCCAAGGAATATTGCCTCATCACTCCTAGGGTCAAACTTTCCTAAGGCATCCTTCCCATTATTATGCACAAAACACCTACAACCAAATGTCCTTAGGTGCGTAATATTGGGTTTTCTGCCTTTGAAAAGTTCATAAGGAGTTTTATTCAACATGGGTCTGATCATGCATCTATTTATAATGTAACATGAGGTGTTCAATGCTTCTGCCCAAAAATACCTAGGAAGACCACTAGCAATAAGCATTGTTCTGGTCATGTCTTCCAGGGTGCGATTTTTGCGCTCAACCACCCCATTTTGTTGGGGTGTTCTTGGAGCTGAGAAGTTATGATCAACACCATGTTCATTACAATAGTTGATAAAACTTGCATTTTCAAACTCAGTTCCATGATCAGATCTCAAGCTAATTAAAGAGTGTCCTACTCTCTTTTCAATCTTTTTGAGAAAGGCAATAAAATTCTCAAAGGTTTCATCTTTGGATGCCAAAAACAAGGTCCAAGTAAACCGAGAGTAATCATCCACTACAACAAGCACATACTTTTTCCCACCTCTACTGGTTACCCTCATGGGACCACACAAATCAATGTGTAATAATTCTAGAGGTCGAGTAGTGCTTACACATTTTTTCGATTTAAAAGAAGATCTGACTTGTTTGCCTTTTGCACAAGCTTCACATACCTTGTCATCATTAAACTTGATGGAAGGTAGTCCAACAACCAAATCTTTGGAAACAAGTTTGTTTAACAAAGATAGGCTTGCATGACCTAGTCTCTTGTGCCATAGCATTATATCATCATTTAATGCATTTAAACAAGTCAGATTATTTTGGGGAAGAGTGGAAATACAACTTTATAAACATTTTGACATCGCTTCCCCCTCAACACAACATCTCCTGTGTCGTCATTCACAACCAAGCAACGTGTTCGTGAGAACACCACTAGGTTGTTCTTGTCACACAGTTGGGACACACTTAGCAAATTGTGCTTTAAACCATCAACCAAGTGCACATTGTCAATTGAATGGGAGAGAGTTTTACCAATATTACCTATACCAACAATTGTCCCAGACGTGTCGTTTTCAAATGCCACACTCCCACCATTCAGAGCTGTAAGTGAGAGAAAGTTTGATCTTTCACCAGTCATGTGCCGCGAACACCCACTATCAACATAGCACAGCTGCTTGTTTTCAAGGTTGTTTTCTGATCTGTTTGACAGGGTGTTTCTTAACCTGTTTGATGGGTTGTTTGTGGGATTGTTCTCTCTCACTTCAGCCTGCAAAACAAATCACGGGTTAGTTTTGGGAACCCAGATCCACTTGGGTCCCATTCCTTTAGACATGTAAAGCTCATCTTTTCTAATCCAGATTTGTTTCACATACCTTTCATTCTTTTCATTGGCATGTTTTCTTAAAGGACAAGAATATCGATAGTGACCAGTTTTACCACAATGAAAGCAAACAATGTTTTCAGGTAATCCCACATACTTTCTATGAATTGGGTAAACTGTTCGTTTAGGCTTATACCCAAGTCCCTTTTTGTTTCGACTGTGGTGAGTGTTTAACCAAGCAAGGGCCTGTGAAGATTTGTTCCAGCGTTTGTTTGTGCTAAGCTCGGTTTCCAGTTTTTCTTTATTAGCATGCAAACCCTTGTTCTCTTTGAGCAGGGACTCAACCATTCCTTCCACCTCAAAGAGTTTTTCCTCTATTCGAGAGTAATCTCCTTCTTTTATAAAGAGGTTTTCTTTGAGTATATTAACATTTTCATGTAAACCGAGTTTTTCATTTTTAAGAATTTCATTTTCAAGCTCTAGGTCACGAACTTCTCTTTTTAGATCAGCACATGTGTCTATCAAATTATATAGAAGTTCTTCTAAAGTGGCTTTGTTAAGACCATGTACCTTGTTCTTGAGATCTGAGAAGCTGATTGTTGATTCATCATCTGAATCTGAATCACTTTGTGCCATAAGTGCTACGACTCCTTCTTCAGCTTCAGATTCTCCTTCATCCTCAGAGGAATCTCCCCAAGCAGCCAGCATAGCTTTCGAGAATCGCTTGCCCAAATTGTTTACAGGGTGTTTTCGACCCTGTTTTCGAGGGTGTTCGGGCGTCTGATCTTCTCAAAGCAGAGGGCAATTCTTGACTAAGTGATCTGATTTGCCGCACTTGAAACACCCTGTGAGCTGTTCTTTGGAGGTGTTTCTGGACTTGCTGAAGTCTTTTCTTTTGTTGTTTTCCTTGACCTTTTTGAAGAATTTCTTGAATTTTCTGGACATTAGGGCCATTTCTTCATCTTCAAGGTCAGAGTCAGTGTCCTCATGTGCTTTCAAGGCAAGCCCACGATCCTTCTTTTGCTCCTCTCTTTGCTGTGAGTTCTTTCGGAGTTCATAGGTCTGGAGATTACCAATCAACTCGTCGAGGGTGATCTGATTCATGTCTTTAGCCTCTTGGATGGCTGTTACTTTGGCCTCCCACGTGCGAGGTAAAATTCTGAGGATTTTCCTCACCAACTCTTCAGTGGTGAAAGATCTTCCCAGGGATTTTAACTCGTTCGTGATGTGGGTGAACCGTGTATACATGTCCATCACAGTTTCATGATCACCCATATCAAACAACTCATATTGTCGCATAAGTAGCTCAATTCTAGATTGTTTAACTTGACTCGTACCTTCATGAGCAACTTGCAGAGCATTCCAGATAGCTTGGGCTGATTCACACTCAGAGATGCGAGTGTATTCATCGGGTCCTAGGCCAAAATATAGAAGCTTTTTGGCCTTGGCATTTTTCTCCATTTTCTTGTAGTCCTCGGCATCAAACTCTATGGATTCCTTGGGAACCTTCTTACCATCTTCAAGCACCTTGGTGGGAACAAGGGGCCCGTTCTTGATGAGCATCCATAATTCATAATCTTCTGCCTGAATATAGTTCTCCATCCTATTCTTCCACCAACTATAATGTTGGCCGTTGAAATAGGGTGGACGAGTAATGGATTGCCCTTCAAGAATTCCTTGTGGGGTACTCATCTTCAGAATCTCTCAAGGTGTTAACCTTTTGTAAGAGAACCCGCTCTGATACCACTTGTTAAATTCGTGAGTATACAACCACAAGAGGGGGGTGAATTGTGGTGTCTGATTTTCGCGTTGTAAATAACAAACACCCTAGTAGAGGTTGTTCTCAAATGACAAACACCCTGATAGCTTGTTTGCACGGGGTGTTCTCAATTATTGCAGATGCGAAAATCACCAAGATAAATGCAGAAAATAAAGCACACACAATTTTTACGTGGAAAACACCTCTAGCCCAACTGAGGTGTGAAAAACCACGACCTACCTCGTGTAGGATTTAACCACTTTCACTAACGGGCTTCACACGTTACAAATGTAACACACCTTGTTATAACTTGCAACCACGTAACCTTCTTCCCAAAGACAGGTTACACCACGTCCACCCTTCGCAAGATTAGACACGTCCAAGTCCACACGACTAGGACACACTCACTCACTTTTCTGATTCAAGATCAGGGTTACAAACACCTTACAGGGGGTGCTTCTTACTAAGCAGATGTAAGGTACAATGAAGATCCTATTATGCCAATGGTTTGAAAACTCAAATCAAACACAGCTTGTCACGGTTTGCTTTTCAGAATGAAGCTCAAGAATCTTTGAGTGTAAACCGTGTTTTCTGATTTTTCCTAAATTTTTCAAAAAGCTGTGTTTAAGCAAATTCAACCTGAGTTTTCTATCTGCTCTTTTCTCGTGTGTTGTGTGTCTACTGGGAGAGAAAAAGCTGAGGTTTTTAAACACAAAAACCAACGGTCATAAGCCACAGAATCAGCTAAGTATAGAAAACGATTTTCAATCAGGAAATGTTCTCCACGGCTAGTGATAAAATTTATCCAAAATATAAGGGATTTGATATCTTAAAAGATAACCCTTATCTTCCCATAACCGTGAAGTGGATTAAAAAAAAAATAACCAGAAATTTTCAGCTTTTGAAACTTTACCATATCCGAAAATATGGTCAAAGGAAATCTTTAAGTTTTGGCAAATCTCCCAAAACTTATTTTCGAAAATCTCCCATAATATTTTCAAGAAATATCCTTTCCTGAGAAATAGCAGTTTTGAAATTCAAGAAAAGTAATCTGGAGATCTTAGCCAACTAAAATAAATTTTCAAAGATAACCGGGTGTGGCTACTGCAGTTCAGAAACACCCTAGGCACCCTGTTCGCAGGGTTGTTCGCAACTGGTGTTCTGAAGCACTTAGCACAAATACCGATTCAAGAGGTGTTTAAAATGATGTTTTCAATATTGGCATATTAACAAGAGTCTAATTAAATAAAACCTATATACCCAAGACTTCTTGTTTTGAATGTCATCTTGTCCAAGATTTATGGTGCTGCTGTGAACACCAAGGCCACCTTGTTTGCTGGGGTTGTTCTTTCCATTGCTAGAGTTCAGGAACATGCCTTACAATCAACTATCGAGATGGTGTTCTTGACTTAATATAGAATCACCAAGTAAAACCTGTTTTGAAGACTTGTTCTCACATGTAGCAAACCAGTTAGTATAATAAAGAACACAAACACCAGTTAGGCCTGTTTGGAGACCGTGTTTGGAGCAACATTATTAGGACAAATTTTTACACTTGGATTTGTTATCATCAAAACTAAGTATAATAACTCAACATGCATGATGGTAAAGTTAAACAAAAAGTTAATTAAGGGATAATTAGACACTTGACTAATTTGACTAGACACTTAGCTAATCATGGCTAGACTCTTGGTTAATTTTGACTAGACTCCTGGGTAGAAACTTAGCAAACACTTGGTTAACTTGACAAGATGCTTAACTAAACACTTGGGTAAGTACTTGAGTAGACACTTGGCTCTAATACCAGTTGGGGTCAAGACCGAGTGCAATTTTTTAATTTGAAATAAAATGCAAAATTTGATTAGTTAAGAGTAAAACTTGATTAATAATTGATTAAATAAATAAGCATGAACAAAGTAACAAATATGAATAGTATGATGAATAGTATAAAACTTGAAAAATTAAATCAACATGAATGGTGCTCACTAGTACATGAAAAGTGATGGAAGATGGAATCCACGCATATGAATAAAATTTACAAAGAGAACTGAAATTTGACACGCAGGCACAACATGTAAGCAAAACCCCTTGAAATTTGACACGCAAGCATGCAATAATAAAATCAAGAAGCAGTTGTCAAATTTTTACAAGCTTGTCAGATATCAACCATTCAAAATAGTCCATGTAGAACTGTTCAAGATAAGATCAGTATTCAAGATGCTTCAATAATCTTATTCAAATGTCAAAAATCTTATCATATTAACTATAATATCTTGTGTTGTACATTTAGTTTTTGGACCTATATAAAGACTTAAAAGTCGTAAGCAACAGCAAAACTTATCTGCCTCACTTCCTTGTACATATATCCCTTTCCCCACTTTCTTTCCTTATCCTCTCGTTGTAATCAATTTGCAGTATTCAATCAATATCAGTAAGTTCATTCAACAACCTTCACCATTCTCTATTCATATTTTGTGCATGATTCCTTTCCTTTTGGACTATTACATCATATTCCTACCAGTTAAGACCATTTATATTGATTTAATGTCCCAAAGTTTGCTTTATTCATTTCGCTATACCTATTAGTTATTTTGTTCATGTTTACTGCTTTAATCAATTATTAATTAAGTTTTACTATTAATTAGTCAAGTTTTCAATTTATTTCAAATTTAAAAAATTGCATTCGGTCCTGTCCCTAACTGGTATCAGAGCCAAGTGTCTAGTCAAGTACCTAGGTGCTAACCAAGTGTCTAGTCAAGTTAACCAAGTAATAGACAAGTGCCAAGTCAAACTAGCCAAGTATTTATTACATGTCTAATTATACCTTAATTAACTTTTTGCTTAATTTTACCATCAGGCATCTAAGCAAAAACCCTGTGATTAGTCGAAGGACTAATCAATTAGCCTAAAGAAAGTTAGTGAACTCTTAATGACATATAAATATCCTCATTAAAGATTGAGATAAGCCAATTATTTGGGTTGGAAGCCGTGTTAGTCAGCAGCGTTGGTCAGCCTTCTGTGAGTCCTTAAGGAGCCCTAGTAAGTTCGTTGATCAGCCTAGTGATTGATGGTCTTGACAGTAAAGGGGTTGGAGCGAAGGTGCTCCTTGTATGGTCTCGCAGTGCATGGCTGGTTACCTAGTGGCTTTCTACATGAGATAAGTATATATTTGTGTGTTATTTCATGTTAATTAATTTCTTTAGTCTAGTTGGTTATCCTGAGACTAGACACCTCGTCATTATCATGACATCCTTATCATCATCATCATGACTTCATTATTATCTAACTGTCTTTTGTATTCATGCATAATTCCTAATGAAAATTTGCATTAAACATGAAACTGTTTCAAGCAAAATGATTTTTCTAAATCAACCTCTTTTATTAATCAAACGTTTCAAGTTAATAAAGCTTGTCTTAATAAAGAATTTTATCAAGATTATAATCAGTCTTACAGAGACTGATTCTTTTCTTATTTTTCGAAATATATGCAATAGTTATTCAAAACTATTTATTATACTCAATTAGCCAAAATTAAAGAAAATACACTTTTCTTCGATTGGCTAAATGATTTTCTTTCAAACCATCAACTTTCTATTCCTAATTATGATAAATACTTATGTGCCATTAAGCGAAACTTATGGCATAATCTTCTCATCAAAGAAACAACTCTTTTTATTCATCCCTCGTCATCCTCACCAAAGCAAGAAGTTCAAAATACTTTCAAAAATTATGTTTAAATGAGATACTCTACACAGATCAACCAAAAGCTCAGATTCCGAATCTAGGTTATCATATAATTCAAATCCTATTCAAACTACTAAAGAAAATTTCAATAAAACCCAATTGGGAGAAAATTTTAGTAATTATTCATTAGAATCTTCCAAAGTTGAGAAAATTCCTCGGCTCAACTCTCCG
This sequence comes from Carnegiea gigantea, assembly GCA_029747015.1. NCBI lineage: Eukaryota > Viridiplantae > Streptophyta > Magnoliopsida > Caryophyllales > Cactaceae > Carnegiea > Carnegiea gigantea. The sequence continues at coordinate 80,769 of JAKOGI010000754.1, forward strand.
TTTTTATTCAATCCTTTTAGCATACTCATTAAAGAAACTTCTTTAATTCCACCAGAAAATTTAGTAAACAATAATAAAAAAGAAAACGAATTATTTTCAAAAATTTTCCATGCTCCTGATAAACTAGGAAAATCCCTCTCACCAAAAGAAATAGTTTGTATATATGAATCATCGTATAACAATCAACCTAAAAATTTATATCCATAATCTAATTCTTCAGATAAATCAACTCTTATCCGAATTATTAAAAATAATTCTAAAATATTTTCAAAAGTAAAAACTCCATTATCGTAAAAAGAAATTTAAAAATAGCTATTTTAGAACCTAAAAGGACAAATTCAAAACAAAAAATAATCAGAAAAATAATGTTGCCTTAAATATGGCAGAATAGGGCATATGTCTAATCAAAACAAAATATTAGAAATAAACAATCCTAAAATTGAAAAGAAAATATTCAAAGTTACCCTAGCTCAGTTAAAATGCTTATATATTCTTCAAAGCATAAATCAAAGAAAATCAAATTTCAACTATAAATCTTTATTAGCCATCAATTATATTAGTTTTAAAAATTGGTATATTTATACTAATTTTAAAAGTCAAGATACTTTTGAGTTAAAAATAATAATGACACTCCTTGATAGGGGTGCAGGCCAAAACTACATTAAAGAAATATTAATTCCATCCCAATATTATAAAGGAACCAAAGAACAACTTCTTAGTATTAGTGGAAATCCACTGCAAATTAAATGCAAATTATCTAATGCTTATACTTGTAATAAAGAATACTGTTTCAAGAGTTCATCCATTCTAATTAAAAGTATAAGGCAAGAAGTTATACTTGGCCTTCCTTTGATTGGTCAAATCGATACCTTTAAGGTAAGTCAAAATAGTATTCATACCAATATTATGAAACTTGAAGATAAAATACTTCAAGAAATAATAATTTCCCGTTTAATCCATAAAGAAGCCCTTTATGAAATTCAAACACCTGATTCTAGTCGTTCTAGGTCCCCAGATGAAGATGCTACTCTTTGTCCTAACAATAGTAACGTTATTACAAAAGACCAATCCTAGGAAAAACTCTTCTTTGATATCATCGAAAAGATGGAGGAACTTGAAGACAAAACTCAATGCCTCCACAAGCTTAAGACCTTAGTACTCAAAGATAAAATTATCAAATAAAAAAACAACCTTTATCCTAAAGCAAATACTCAAAATTTTTGAAGGACAAGGATTAAAGCAACTCAAAGCCGAAGTTAAAAATTAAGAAACCATATTAAAATACAGAATCTTCTTGAGGAATCAAACTCAATCCGCTTTTCTCACATTCAAGGCTTTAAAAATAAACCTTCCTAATCAATCTCCTCCATATTCTCCTAAATTAAGTCCAAAAAATTAAAATCAAGAAGCATTCCTTTCGGTCATTAACCATATTGATTTTAAAAAATGGTATGTCTCTATTACTGTTATAGTCAAAGATTTCAAACTTTATTCTATCGCTTTGCTAGATAGCGGTTGTAATGCCCCCTAATTAAACATGTTCCACTGTTTGCATTCTCCTTAATAAATTTCTGAATTAGGACTAACGAACTCAATGATAGGGGCATTACCGTCATCCAAAAGGACAAGGCTTGAAGTGTGTGTACCAGATTATGAACTAGAAATAACATAGTTAGACATAGCTTCAACCATACACATTTATGCATTGTCAAGCCATATACAATCAACTAGTACTCACGTATGGTTTATACATCGCAGTATAACAATTCACCATATAATCTACACCTCCATCCACTAAAGATTTCAAAGTATAACTCCAAAATAGACATGTACTAAATCATTGTTGATCCCTTCAGATTCCCCTGCTTAACTTATTCTCTTCATCCAGTTTGCTAGCATGAGGGTGATTCAATGAGCATTTGCCTAAAACAAAACATGAAAACATTTTGAACTGTGAGCCGTAGCTCAGTACATGCATTCCTGTCTTGTTAAATGATCTCTACATAAAATGATTGGGTGCCCACTTGCAATTCATTTTAAGTTAAAATAGTAAATGAGATGAATGTAAAACTGCATTGCTAGTTATTATCTGATAGTGAACCCCTTGATACTGTTACGATCTATAGATAGGTGTACAGCTGCCAAGCCGATTGGGGACCTAGCTCGAAGCCGCGCAGGTAACTGGAGGGCGAATGCCCTATAGATGATAACTGACGGGGTCACTAATTAAATGATAAATCACTGTATAAACTGGTTCATTGATGTACTTACCAAAATATGATAACTTTGATAAATACACTCTGATTTCTAAAGATACATGCAATGAACGTACCTGGTGTGTTTAAAATGCAATCTCACTTGATAATTCTTATGCACAATGGGAAATGATAGACCAGGCCCCATTCTTTTTAAGAAATGTAATTATAGTTATGTGCAATTAGTAAACAATGCTGACTTTCATTGTTGTAACTATAATAGAAATTCCTTAAAAGTCATCCATAACTCAAATAATTCGTAGAAGATAAGGTACATAAAAATGATTTGAAAGCTAAATGAATTAGGATAATTTAACTTAAAGTAAAATATTGTGGAGTAAAATTGATCAAAGTAGAGTAATTGGAATCATAAAAGAAAGACTTAGATGGTTATAAATTCATCACGGATTTTTGATATTTCTAAGATAGATAATAAAGGTTTGAGGGCAATTAGAGTGGTGGTAGGTTCAGAATAATTTTAAATACCCTAATTTGGACCAAGAAATACTAATCTTGAGTTATCAATCTCCTCACTTCTCCAATTTTGTTGCACATGTTATACCACTTCATTTTCCAAACCAAATAAGCTCCTAAGTACAATCAAAGTTGTTACCGATTCAAGGTCCACCTTAGAAAATTCATAACTTTCACCCCCGACCTCCAATTGAGCTATAAAACCCTAATATGAAAAGGTTAAAAAGTCCCTCAACATTTTCATTTACAGTCCATAACACAATCACCACCACACAAATCCCAAAATTGAGCTAAAACACCACCTTGCGTAGTTTTGGTTTGGTCTGCCCAGTCGGAGTAAGATGGCCATAACTTCTTGCACAAAGCTCAGATTAAGGTGATTTAAAAGTCATTTTAAAGATAACTAATTGATATATCCCCCCACCAAAATTCATATTTTTTCAACTAGCCATGAATTACTAGTTTTTTTTGGAATAGACCCCTATTTTTGGGCCCTTCACTGCTTGCTACCTACTTTATTATCCTCCTTTTTCACATAATTATCCTCTGAAATCACTTGTTGAAATTACCAAAATATGGGGTGACCCTCAACATTACTTTAGACAGTCATAATCCACAATTTTTACTTCACAGTCATCCAAGATTAATTTTCAAATCTAAAACACACATATGACATGCTTGTTGACAAACATCATTTAAACTATGCATAATTTTCATAACCCTAGCTTATGTCTCACTTGAATTTGCACTTAAACTTCTCTACAATCAATACCAACATCATGATATTCATTACCAATACCAAAGATCACAAAATTACAAATAAAATTAAAAAAACACAAGGTTAGGGTTTACTTACTTTAAGCTTGGAACAAGAGAAGTTAGAGATGTTTGAAGCATGAAGAAGTTAGAGGGGTGGCGGTGGTGGTGCTGGTGGTTCAATGGCAGCCTCCTGGTGCAGTTAGTGGCTGGAAATCAGCAAATACAGCAGCAAAAAGGAGGGGGCTGTGTAGGGTGGTGGAGAGGGAGAGAGAGTAAGTCTTAATATTTTATGAGTTTTGCTTGGTGGAGAATGACTTAGCTAATACTTGGCTGAGTTTTTAACCACCAAAAAGTATCTTTTTACTAATGATATTTAGGTATAATTGAGGATAATTAGCTAAGCAAATGGGTAACAACTTGTTGGGCCCAAAATTGGGCCCCAAAAAAAAAAATACACTTTACGCGATTGAATTTTCCGTGGCTCGAAATTAAAATTTTGAATCATTATCAAAAATAATTTGATCCTCTAAATCATATTTATTTAGGGCCTACTATCGATTCACTCAAAATTTTACAATAATAAAAACCCGAATTACAAATGGGGCCTAAAATGAATTCTCTCAACCAAGATAATTAAATGAGATAAATAAATGTGAAAAATTAATAACATGGCTTAATTAAATACATAAACCTGATTTAGGGTCGGGCTATTCCCCCTTAAAGAGTTTCGTCCTCCAAACTTATGAGCTTTGATAAAACATGCAAGTTTATCTTAAATAGATGTGGGTACTTGGCTTGCATCGCATCCTCGTCCTCCCAAGTGGCTTCTTAGGAGGTATGGTTTGTCCATAGCTCCTTGACTAGTGGCATCTGCTTGTTGTGCGGCTGCTTAATCCTGCAATCTAGTATTTGGATTGGTCACTCTTCATACACTAGATCTCCACTAACTTTGATGGGTTCAGATACCATAGCATGGTTAGGATCTGGAATGTACTGCCTAAGTTAGGAGGTAAGAAACACGTTATGCACGTCTTTGAGTTATATAGGCAGACCTAGTCGACAAGCTATGGGGTTAAAGGTGTCTGCGTATTATATAGCTGCTTAATCCCATGTTTTAGTAGTAGATCTAGATACTTCTCACACATTAGCTTCAATGAACTCAATTATCTCTGATATCCAGTCTTTTGACACCCTTGTCTAGAGAAGCCCTTTGGAGTACTTTATATCTCATCTGAACTTTAATTGTCTCCTTCTTGGGTCAATATTACCATATGACTCTTGTGTAGTCCTTGTGTCACTTTAGCATGTACTTGAACTGGCTCATTATTCTCGATGCTTCTTTTAGCTTACTCTAATACCACTAGACATTGTTTGAGATTATGCCCTTATCAAAAAGTTATCATCTGATATTCTTAATGCATCACATGATCTCCCCTCATCAGACTACTCAAGGATCTACTCCTGGTCGATAATGGGTGATGAAATGACCGTGATTAAGGATGAGAGCGATGGCATTGTTAGCCGAGCAAATCTTTGCATATAAAAGAAATGAACGATGAGACTAGAAAAAGCTAATAAAGGAGAGATTATCATGGGGTGGTTAGAATAAAGATAACCCTAACTGCATCCAGAATTCTGAACCATAATACCACAAGAGTCATGGTTTATAAATATTGATTATAAAGGATCCGATACATAGTTATTCAAGAAGATAGATAGCCCAGTTATCTTCGAATTTAGCTGATGATTTAAAAGCAAAATGGCCAGCAATGGAGTTCCAACAGGGTGACTTTCTAGATGTCATTAACAGGATAAATGCAATCGAGGGAGTGGCCAAACAAAATACAATAAATAGAGAAATAGATTGAATAAACAAGGTACACTGGATAAATAAATAGCTTGAACAAGCAAGGTCTAATGAATAGATAAATGGATTGCATAGGCTACAGTGGAAACATGCCTTTGCTCATATGGAGCTAAGTCAAGTACGGCAATAAGATTAAATAAGGATTACTGAAGTTTACTTATGAGGATATAAGATATAAGTGTGAGAATTGCAAGTGCAATAAATAGATCAATAGATTGAATCGATTAAGTGCAATGGATAGATCAATAGATTGGACAAGCAAAGTACCAATGGATAAGTAAATAGATTGAACAAGTGACATTAGAAATGTGCCTTTGCTCATATGAAACCAATTCAAGTCCAGCAATAAGATTGAACAGAAAAGCTGGAGTTTACTTATGACCATGTAAGATATATATGTGGGAGTTGAAGTTAAAAATAAGGAGAGTAAGGGGATTATGACAATCGCAATCACCCACACCAATAAGAGTTAAATTACATTACAAATTCAGAACAAGTTATACGAGATTATCATTATGAATAAATGAGATGTAAGGTAGATGTGTGAATTAGCTCTCAATGGAATGAACTACAACTCATGATCATGAAATAAAGATGGTGAAGGTCGAGAGCACTAGAATGTTGACCATCATATAAGGTCGAACAAAAATGTATTGCACATTTAACAATGGGTTTGTAAAGACATGGAAGATCATGCTAATAGGAAATATCGGGTTGAAATGCAAGGAAGATTAAATAATCTTAGATAGTATCAAGTTTTGAAGATGAGACAAATAAACAATTACAAGAATTACTATAAAAGGGCATTCTTATAAAAGACAAAATGTGGTTGCATGGTTTAGGTGTGATATCTGAACCTCAAATCATTCCTGAAAAAGACTTCTATTATTGGCAGTTAGTCTCATAAATCATTTATTCAAGGTATAGGGAACTTGTTTTTGATAATGATCTTGTTCAACTCTCTATACATTGTACACAACTATAAGGTTCTGCCTTCATTCTTCATACATATGAAACTAGGGTTTTCTGTGGTGACACACTTGGTTAAATAACTCCCCTCACTAACAACTCATCTCACTAAATCTTTAGTTCTTTGAACTCTATTGGGGGTCATATGATATGGGCTCTGAAAATGGATTGAGCACCTTAAACTAGGTTGATCTAAAAATCAATGTTTCTTGGGGGAAAACAATTCTGAAAGTCCTCAAATAAAACATCTTTAAATTCACAAACTATAATTATGGATATATATATATATATATATATATATATATATATATATATATATATATATATATATATGTATTTCGAATGTGGTTACATATCACTAATATTCAATGTATTACTGACATGATAACTCACTTGCTTATACAATGTAATTAAGGTGAAAATAGGGTTTTTCTTCCTTTAATCCATAGAAACACACGTCTAGTCTTTCCTCATTTCTCAAGCTAACCTTAAGATCTTTATAAGTCATCTTCTACAAGTACATAGTTAGTTCATCCCCATAATGATAACAAGGTCTGCCAATCAAACTGGATTGAATGCCCAATGAATATGGTTCTGACAATGCTAATAAAGGCACACTTATAAAAGATAACAAATTCAACTGCCTACTGGTCTCAATAAATTTAAATGACAGGGGGACAATCTAAAGTGTAAAGAGATGTAACCACACCATGAACTCTTGCAAAGATATTTCTTTATTGGTTATAAAGGACTAGCATGTAAGCTGATGAATGAAAGGACGAAGATTTGTAATGAAAGAGGTAAGGCACATAAATGACCTACATATAAAAGACATGTGGTTTATTCATGATGGTCATGTTAGTAAAGTAAATAAATGTTGTCATGAAGTTAAGATGGAGTATTAAGTACTGAAGGTGAAGAAATGTAACAGATTACCAAAGAGGCATTTGAGAACTCATACGGTACCCGTAGGTAAGTAAAATGATGAATATGAGGGTCAACACCACCAGAAGGGAAATTTTATTTATCTGGTGCTTGAAAGGCCAATACGTTAAGATGAAGGAGTCAGTCTTATGGCTGAACATGATGGCATCAGCATCCATTAATAACACATTTTACAATAAATGAAAGTCTTGGGTAGGCATATAAATTTCGAAACTACTGGCAGATGGCAATAGCACAAATCGTTGTTTATCATTAATAAGATAGGTTGTACTAGTAAAGAAAGGATTGCCAAAATTACTTGAGTAATGAAAGCAGTCACGGCCATAGAGTAGTAAGCCAACATGATGTTGTGGTGCTATAGAAACACAAACAATATGGATCCATTTAATTGCTGAAAAGGCGCTCAATGACTGGGTTTGAAGCAACCAAAGGCCTTGCAAACAATAAATGAATAGTGCCCAAACAGAAGCAAGGAGTTAAAGTAAGTGACAGTAAAAATATGAACATAGTGATGACTAAACTATAAGTAGAATGGGTCAAATATGCTTAAGAAGAACTACAAATCACACAGTAATGCACATCGGGGGTCATTATAGGCTCTATTATAGAAATAAAGAATTAAACGATTATGATTGTCAGGGTTTGTATTGCCTATAAGAAAGGTTGCTCAGGTGTTGAACTAAACTAGAACCTCATGTATCCCACTCATTCTGTACCCTTACTACCACGTCATTAGGTGAGCTAAACTGATGCCCTTCTGAGTAAAGTAATCTAGTCTCATGTATCCACTCGATATTGCTTCGAATGGTCTCTGTATCGCTGACTCTTATTAAGAATGCAATAGCAGAAGCTGGTCGATAGATATAGCTAACTATAAGAGATTCAGGTAATAAAAGATATGGCCTGTGATACTTCTCTGATCCTCTCCATCACCCATTACTGGATCACTGAATAACTCATAACCCAATTACGCACCCCATCTCCAAAAATTCCTTAAAAGTATGATGTGCATACGAGCAGAGTCTGCTAATTATGTGTCCGTACATATCACCTTATACTAGTGAATTAAATCTACCTGCTACTGGTAAAATGAATATCCTCAATACATGAAATGAATGCTCTTGGTACTGGTAAAATGAATATTATATCACTACTTTGGGTGGTCCTTTTCCTTTAATCCTACATATCTAACTTTCATTGCTCCTGAACAATTTAAGGTAACTAGGGCAGAAATAAGTCAATAACAAGAAGTAATGAGAGCATTGTTGATGCAAGTTCTTAGTGTCAAGATCAAATAATTCCTCTACATGGCAGCTTAATCTTACTCGTACCACCCATGTAACGCCAAGTAGCACACCAAAGCTACAAACTGTTATCACCAGACATAAGCACTCATTGTAATGTTCATCTCATATTGATTCACTTCAAAAATATTGCCCCACAAGGCATTTCCTCCTCTAGCAGTTTACATCTAACTTGACACTGTATTAATCCCTTAAGAAGTTGCAAATGGCATCCCCACATCGGGTTTCAACCATCACTATACCCAAGATCAGGTATATTAACACACCTCAATAAAACTCTTAAATCCTGGGGCAAAATGGATAGAGTTTCGCCCAAAAACGAACTAAACGCCAGCTTAAAGCCTTACAATAGATACCTTAAATGGAGAGAAACACTTCAATAGCTCAAGGGCCATATGCCGGAATTCATAACTCAACGGGTCACACACTCGGAATGCACGATTACAAAAATTTAAACAAATGAGAGAAATGAAACATACAATACAACTCCCAGATGAATATGAGAGCATGCCTTACTAATAGGTCACCCAAAGGGTTCCAGACTCCACTTTGCTAATGCTCGAGTATCAAGATATTACCAAATGGTTGAATCACCCAAATGAAAATGGTTCCTCCTTATATGCCCATACATATGAAGTTATAATCAATAGCTCATTTAACGGGTCTAACATGACTCATACACACCTTAACAGCTAACCCATAAACACTTGATAGCTCATAGTGGCCCTTAAAATCAGCTCTGATACCAAATCTGTAACTTTCCCTAATTAAGCATGTTGCACTGTTTGCATTCTCCTTAATAAATTTCTGAATTAGAACTAATGAACTCAATGATAGGGCCGTTACCACCGTCCAAAAGGACAAGGCTTGAAGTGTGTGTACTAGATTATGAACTAGAAAAAACATAGTTAGACATAGCTTCAACCATACACATTCATGCATTGTCAAACCATATACAATCAACTGTTACCAACGTATGGTTTATACATCGTAGTCTAGCAATTCACCATATAATCTACACCTCCATCCACTGAAGATTTCAAAGTATAGCTCCAAAATAGACATGTACTATATCATTGTTGATCCCTTCAGATTCCCTTGCTCAACTTATTCTCTTCATCCGGTTTGCTAGCATGGGGGCGATTCAATGAGCATTTGCCTAAAATAAAACATGAAAACATTTTGAACTGTGAGCCGAAGCTCAGTACATGCATTCCTGGATTATTAAATGATCTGTACATAAAATGATTGGGCGCCCACTTGCAATTCATTTTAAGTTAAAACAGTGAATGAGATGAATGTAAAACTGCATTGCTAGTTATTATCTGATAGTAAATCCCTTGATACTGTTATGATCTACGGATAGATGTACACCTACCAAGCCGATTGAGGACTTGGCCTGAAGCTGCACGGGTAACTGGAGGGCGAATGCCCGACAGATGATAATTAGAGGGTCATTAATTAAATAATAAATCACTGTATGAACTGATTCATTGATGTACTTCTCAAAATATAATAACTTTGATAAATACACTCTGATTTCTAAAGATACATGCAATGAATGTACCTGGTGTGTTTAAAATGCAATCTCACTTGATAATTCTTATGCACAATGGGAAATGATAGACTAGGCCCTATTCTTTTTAAGAAATGTAATTATAGTTATGTGTAATTAGTAAACAATGCTGACTTTCATAGTTGTAACTGTAACAGAAATTCCTTAAGAGCCATCCATAACTCAAATAATTCCATAGAAGCTAAATGAATTAGGATAATTTAACTCAAAGTAAAATATTGTGGAGTAAAATTGATCAAAGTAGAATAATTGGAATCATAAAAGAAAGACTTTGATGGCTATAAATTCATCACGGATTTTTTATATTTCTGAGATGGATAATAATGGTTTGAGGGCAATTGGAGTGGTGGTAGGTTTAGAATAATTTTAAACATAACAGTTTGGACCAGCAAATACTGATCTTAAGTTATTAATCTCCCCACTTCTCTAATTTTGTTGCACATGTTATACCACTTAATTTTTCAAACCAAATAAGCTTCTAAGTACAATAAAAGTTGTTACCGATTCAAGGTCCATATTAGAAAATTCATAACTTTCACCCCTGACCTCCAATTAAGCTATAAAATCCTAATATGAAAAGATTAAAAAGTCATTCAACATTTTCATTTATAGCCCATAGCACAATCACCACCACACAAATCCAAAAATTGAGCTAAAACACCACCCTATGTAGTTTTAGTCTAGTCTGCGCAGTTAGAGTAAAATGGTCATAACTTCTTGCACAGAACTCGGGTTAAGGTGATTCAAAAGCCATTTGAAAGACAACTCATTGATATAGCGCCCCACCAAAATTCATAATTTATGAATTAGCCACAAATTACTAGTTTTTTTCGGGAACAGACCCCTGTTTTTGGGCCCTTCACAGCTTGCTACCTACTTTATTATCCTCCTTTTTGACATAATTACCCTCAAAAATCACTTGTTAAAATTACCAAAACATGGGCCGACCCTCAACATCACTTTAGACAGTCATAATCCACAATTTTTACTTCACAATCATCCAAGATTCATTTTCAAATCTAAAACACATACATGACATGCTTGCTGACAAACATCATTTAAAATATGCATAATTCTCATAACCCTAGCTTCACTTGAATTTGCACTTAAACTTGTCTAAAATCAATACCAACACCATGATATTCATTACCAGTACCAAAGATCATAAAATCACAAATAAAATTAAAAAAATACAAGGTTATGGTTTACTTACTTTATGCTTGAAACAAGGGAAGTTAGAGATGTTTGCAGCTTGAAGAAGTGAGAGGGGTGGCTGGTGATGTTGCTGGTGGTCCGAAGATGGCCTCTTGGTGGCCGAAAGGTGGCAGTAAGTGGCTGGAAATCAGCAAATACAGCAGCAAAAAGGAGGGCTGTGTAGGGTAGTGGAGAGGGAGATAGAGTAAGTCTTAATATTTTGTGAGTTTTGCTTGATAGAGAATGACTTAGACAATACTTAGCTGAGTTTTTAGCCACCAAAAAGCATCTTTTTACTAATGATAATTAGGTATGTTGAGGATAATTAGCTACGAAAATGGGGAGTAAGTTGTTGGGCCTAAAATTAGACCTAAATGAAGTTGGGCTCGAAGGAAAATACACTTTATGCAATTGAATTTCCCGTGACTCGAAATTAAATTTTTAGATTGTTATGAAAAATAATTTAATCTCTTAAATCATATTTATTTAGGGCTACTATCAATTCACACGAAATTTTACGATAATAAAAACCCGAATTGTAAAGTGGGGCCCAAAATAAATTCTCCCAACCAGGATGATTAAATGAGATAAACAAATGCGAAAATTAATAACATAGCTTAATTAAATAAATAAACATGATTTAAGATCGGGCTATTACGGTAATGCTGATATGAATTGCATTCAAGAAGGTTTAATTCCTTCAAAATACTTTGAAAAGACAAAAGAGAAAATGGCTAGTGCTACCGGATTCAAACTTCTAATTAATTACAAACTTTCAAATGCTTATATTTGCAACAATGAATATTGTTTCAAAATGTTTTTACAGTTGTCAAAAATCTCAAACAACAGGTCATCCTTGGAACTCCCTTCCTTTCTCAAATATATTCTTTTACGGTTAATTCCAAAGGAATTTATTCAAATATTCTTAGAAAAGAAATTAAATTCGAATTTTCTTCTCCTATGAAAATTAAAGATATTGCAGCTCTTCAAGAAGCTTTGATTTCTAAATTTGCTTTTACTAAAGAAAAACAAATAGCTTTTCTTCAAACAGAAATTATTCAAGCCAGTATTGTAGAACAACTTTTTCTACTAAAAAGTCAACAAATTCAAACAATCAAGAAATTCTTTAAAGAATATGTCAGTGCTGATATCCCAAATGTCTTTTGGGATAGAAAGCAATATATGGTAGAATTACCACATGAAAAAGATTTTGATGAAAGAAATATTCCAACAAAAGCACGTCCTATTCAAATGAGCAAAGTGGCTTTAGAATTTTGCAAAAAAGAAATTCAATCTTTATTAGGCAAAATGCTCATAGATCTTTCAAATCTTCTTGGAATTGTGCAGCCTTCTATGTCGATAATCAACCAGAAAAGGAATGTAATGTTCCTACATTAGTCATAAATTACAAACCACTCAACAAACTTCTTCAATGGATAAGATATCCAATTCCTAACAAAAACGATTTAGTAGGAAGATTATACGATGCAAAAATATTTTCAAAATTTGATATGAAATTCGGCTTTTGGAAAATTTAGATTGCTCAAAAAGATAGATACGAAATTGCATTTACAGTTCTATTTGGACACTACGATTGGAACATGATGCCATTTGGACTCAAAAACACTCCTTTTGAATTTTAGCATATTATGAATAATATACTCAATGATTATTCTGAATTGTTAATGGTTTACATCGATGTTGTTCTTATTTATTCAAAACATTTGGACCAACATTTCAAGCATCTAAAAACATTTCTCAATGTCATTAAAAGAAATGGTTTGACTGCTTTTACTATAAAAATGAAATTATTTCAAACAAAAAATCAGTTTTTAGGCCATCATATTTTTAATGGTACTATTAAACCCATTCGATGATACATTGAATGTGCAGATAAATTTCCTAATGAAATCAAAGATGAAAATCAATTGCAACAATTTTTGGTTATCTCAGTTATGTTGCAGATTTTTCTTAATCTTCGAGAAATTTGCGAACCATTATTTTAAAGACTCAAGAAAAATTCTTTTGCATGATCTCATAAGCATACTCAAATAGTCATATATATCAAATGTGAGGTCAATTCACTCCTATGTCGTGACATACCAAATTCATATGCATTCATGATAATTGAAATAAATGCGTTAAACAATACTGTTGACAGAATTGTCAAGCAGTGTCTTAAACCAAATTCTAAACAATTAGTAAGGTTCCATAGTAGAGCCTGGCCTGGACTTCAGATTCATTATTTCTCAATTAAAAAGGATTTTTTATCTATTGTCTTATGTATTCTCAACTTTCAAGATGATTTATATTTCAAAAATTTCTTATTAAGAATTGATAGCAAAATTGCAAAATAAGTTTCGTAAAGAAATGATCAAAATAATCAAATTTGTACTCATTAGCAAGCAATACTTTCAGTTTTCAGTTCTGATAGTGAATTCATGAAGAGAACAATTCCCTTCCTAACTTCCTCATTGGGGAATTTCTTTAAGCAAAGTAATTTTGCTTCAATTCCTCAATTCCAAATGTCATCCATAACCAAATCAACCAACATTCAAAATCCAATCAACCTCAAAGACATTCAAGAACCTCTTATCTTTTATCTCAGAAACCAGGACAATGAACCCTTTATTACTCTTATCAAAGGACCTCGATATAATGAATATGCCATCTTTATCTACTATGGTCAATGGCTCTCAAATTCATCGCAGTCCTTTTATGCATATTTAAAAATACTCAAGTTCTACAAATCACTTTTGCAACAACTCTACAATCATCCAGTGCTTATCATGGTGTTGACTGGTTATATTCAAACCCTCCAATTTGGACAATACATCACCAATTATTGGCAACCCCTTGATGAGCATATCATCTAATTTATTCAACGGGTTATTCTCGATGCACACATCTGTCTCAGTGATGAGCATGGATTCTTCTACTCCAAGAGATCATCTCAGTATAAGTTTACTGAGTATCAGATTTAATTGCCACCTACTTGTATTCAAGACCACCAGTGCAGTATATTACAAGAATATTCTAGACTCTGCAACCAATAGGGGGCACTATACAACAAAAACCCTTGAAATTCGACACGCAAGCACGACATGCAAGCACGCAATAATAAAAACCAAGAAGCAGCTGTCAAATTTTTACAAGCTTGTCAGACGTCAACCATTTAAAATTGTCACGTACAACTGTTCAAGATCAGATCACTATTCAAGATGCTTCAATAACCTTATCCAAATGTAAGAAATCTTAACGTGTTAATTAATATCTTGTACTATGCATTTACTTTTTGGACCTATATAAAGGCTTCAAATCGCAAGCAATCGCAGAAATTATTTGCCTCACTTCCTTGTACATATCCCTTTCCCCGCTTTCTTTCCTTATCCTCTCGTTATAATCAATCCTTAGTATTCAATCAATATCGGTAAGTTCATTCAACAACCTTCACTATTCTCTATTCATATTTTTCATGTGCTTTCATTCGTTTTGCACTATTCCATCACATTCCTTCCAGTTAGGACCATTCATATTGATTTAATTTCTCAAAGTTTACTTTATTCATTTCACTATTCCTATTTGCTATTTTTTTCATGTGTACTGCTTTAATCAATTGTTAATTAAGTTTTACTATTAATTAATCAAGTTTTGTAATTTATTTCAAATTTAAACAATTGCACTCGGTTCTGTCCCCATCTGGTATCAGAGTCAAGTGTCTAGGTCAAGCACCCAGGTGTCAACTAAGTGTTAACCAAGTGTCTAGTCAAGTTAACCAGGTAATAAACAAGTGCCTAATCACACTTGCCATGTGTTTGTTAAGTGTCTAATTATACTTTAATTAACTTTTTGTTTAATTTTACCATCATGCATCTAGGCAAAACCCTTGATAGTTAAAGGACTAATCAGTTAGCCTAAACAAAGTTAATTAATCCTTAATGATGTATAAATATCCTTATTAAAGATAGAGATAAGTCGATTATCTAGCTTGGAAGCTGTGTTGGTCCGTAGCGTTGGTAAGCTTTCTGTGAGTCCCTAGGGAGCCTCTAGTAAGTTCCTTGGTCAACCTAGTGATTGATGGTTTTGGCAGTAAAGGGGTTGGAGCGAAGGTGGTTTCGGTGAAGTGCCGCAGTGCATGGCTAGGTACCTAGCAGTTTTCTACATGAGATAAGGATATATTTGTGTTTTATTTCATGTTGATTAATTTCTTTAGTACAGCTAATTATCCTGAGACTAGTGACCTCATCATTATCATGACATCCTTATCATCATCATCATGATATCATTATCATCTAACTGTCTTTTACATTCACGCATAATACCTAATGAAAGTTTGCATTCAAAAGGAATCTATTTCAAACAAAATGATTTTTCTAAATCAACCTCTTTTATTAATCAAACTTTTCAAGTTAATAGAGTTTATCTTAATAAAGAATTTTATGAAGATTATAATCGGTCGTACAAAGACTGGTTCTTTTCTTATTTTTCGAAAGATATGCAACAGCCATTCAAAACTATTTATTATACTCAATTAGCCAAAATCAAAGAAAATATACATTTCTTCGATTGGCTAAATGATCTTCTTTCAAACCATCAGCTTTCTATTCCTTATTATAATAAATACTTATGTGTCATTAAGCGAAACTTATGGCATAATCTTCTCATCAAAGAAACAACTATTTCCATTCAACCCTCGTCTTCCTCATTGATAAGTGCCAATTGTATACATCATTTTGGGGTCATTTTGCCACACTCTTAGGAGAATGATGTCCTTTAAGTTATCATTTATTCTCCTATTCTCGATTTATACTTGGGTATGGTTGTTTGATAATGTTTGCAAGAATTTAGACCATTTTGACCTAATATTAGACCTTCATTTGAGTATATTTTGACCCCCATGGATGCCCATGAGGTGTTATGCCTATGGAGCAGGAGAAGAGCAGAAACATGATTCCAGCCAAGACCACGGTCCAATCATGGTGCCTGCCATGAACCATGGTGAACTATGTAATTGGGCCTCTTCGTTTTCCCCTCAACTTTGTGGCTGAGAATCACCATACTTCTATGTATATGCCCATCCCTCAGCAGTAGCAAACTAGAAGGAGAGGAGAGTTTTTAGTTCATTTTCTTTCTAAAATTTCCCTATTTTCATTTAGGATTTTTAGATTGTGTTTGTAAGTGAGAAATTCTGGAGTGTGGAGATCGGTTTGGCTTGTGGTTTGAAGACTTGATTGAAGGCTGCCTTTGTCAACCTCGTCCCTCTCAGATTCGCTGAATTGTTGGTTAGTTGTTTAATTTTTAATCATGAGTGAGTAGTTTATTTTGTCTAGGGATTTGTTAGTTTATGGAAGTGTAGTTGGATCATGTTTTAATCAATAGAATTGTGCTTTTGTTTCATGATTGGTTTGATTTCATGCTATCAAGTGAATATCTTGTTGTGAGTGGATTTTGGCCAAATTTCGCTTGCACATTTGAAACAATTGAATGAAATACTAAAAGGTGAATTTTGATTGTTAGAATGCTTGATAAAACCTAACGTAGCAATGACTCGAAAGAGAGATTTGCGTGTTAGAAGGACTAGAGAATAATCGAAGATATTGAATTTGGATTAAGGCAAATTAGTTTGAAAGAACGACTTTTGCTTAGCTTAGACAAAATTGGTTTATTTTGAAAGAACACACTAAATTTTTGGATAGATTACAATTCCTCGAAATTATCTAATTAGAGAAAAGTGCATGTTAATCATTATGATCCAATCACATTTCTTAGCTACAAAAATCCCTGGGCGTTTTCTTCTTGATTGAATTTAGAATTAGTTAATTAGAAGTTGTTAAAACAAATCCTCGATTTAATTGTTGCTTAGTATTTTCTAATAGCAAGAACTCAATAAATTGCTTTGGTCCCTGAGGATGATCTTTTATCTATACTACGATACCCGTGCTCACTCACCAAAGCAAGAAGTTCAAAATACTATCAAAAATTATGTTTAAAAAAAAATACTCTATGCAAATGAACCATCCTGTAGTAATCAACCAAAAAGCTCATATTCTGAATCTAGCTTATCAGATAATTCAAATCCTACTCAAACTACTGAAGATAATTTTAATAAAACCCAATTGTGAGAAAAGTTTAGCAATTATTCATTAGAATCTTCTAAAGTTAAGAAAATTCCTCAGCCAAACTCTCCATCTTTATTCAATCCTTTTAGCATACCCATTAAAGAAACTTCTTCAATTCCACCAGAAAATTTACGAATCAATAATAAAAAAGAAAACGAATTATATTCGAAAATTTTCCATGCTGGTGATAAACTAGAAGAACCCCCTCTCCAAAACAAACAGTTTGTATATATGAATCATCCTATAACAATCAACGTAAGAATTTAGATCCAAAATCTAATTCTTCAGATAAATCAAATCTTCCCAGAATTATTAAAAATAATTCCAAAAAAATTCAAAAGTAAAAACTCGATTTATCCTAAAAAGAAATTTAAAAATAGCTGCTTTAGAACGTAAAAGGACAAATTCAAAATGGAAAATAACCAGAAAATAATGTGTCTTAAATATGGCAAAAGAGGGCATATGGCTAATAAAAAGAAAAAATTAGAAATAAACAATCCTAAAATTCAAAAGAAAATATTCAAAGTTACCCATGCTCATTTAAAATGCTTATATATTCTTCAAAACATAAATCAAAGAAAATGAAATTTTACTATAAATCTTTATCAACCATCAATTAAATTAATTTTAAAAATTGGTATATCTATATTAATTCTAAAAGTCAAGATACTTTTGAGTTAAAAATAATAACACTCCTTGACATTGCTGCAGACCAGAACTGCACCAAAGAGATATTAGTTCCATCCCAATATTATAAAGGAACCAATGAACAACTTCTTAGTATTAGTGGAAATCCAGTACAAATTAAATGCGAATTATCTAATGCTTATACTTGTAATAAAGTATATTGTTTCAAGAGTTCATTCATTCTAATTAAAAGTATAAGGCAAGAAGTTATACTTGGCCTTCCTTTTATTGCTCCAATCCCTACCTGTAAGACCCGCCTCCTTTATTTTTAAGTTGACGTGACTGTCTTACCTTTTTACATTATAAAATCGTATTTTATTAATTATACGAGTTAAATTATTATCGATGTGCTTATGCGAGCGATAATTTTATTAAAAAGAATTATTATTACTATTATTGATTTTAAAGTTAATTCGTGCTATTTGTGCCTTTAAATTAGATCGATAGTTTAATTTAGTTGTTATTCGATTTATTCGTCGCTTCCCGAATGCGAGTAGGTTGTTAACTTTAGAATTAGTTTCGATGTTTAATAAATCGAACCTTTATATATTTGGAAACGAATAATCGATGAGCGATTGTAGCAACGATTGGGCTTAGAATAGGAGGTTGCGAGATTGGATTAGCGATTTTAATTGATTGAGCTATTGATCAAAAGAAACAAAAAAGGGGGTATAAGGGGCCGAAGCCTCTTACTTCTCTCGGCCAAGACACGAAAAAAGGGGGGGATTCTTAGACCCCAGCCCCAAAACCACACCAGAGAGAGGAGAAGGGGGCGACGGTCTGCCGCCGCCACGCCGGCGACTGGTCGGCCGCTGTCACACCCCGCCGGCCTTTCCACACCATAGTCACCACGACACATAGTGAGAGAGAGAGGCGAAGAGGGAGGTTGCAAACTGAGAGAGAAGGAGAAGGAGATGATGACGCCAGTGCGCCGGCGACCATCCGTTGCACCCTACGGCCACCCTCCTGTCGACCACTAGTAGGAGCAGCGATAAAGGGCAGAAATCAAGTCTGAATTGGTTGCTTCGAGTAAGAGAGTAAGGGCTAAGGGGTTTGAGTTCGTGATGGTCGCGTGTTGTGTGGCTGTGGGTTCGGGTCAAGCCGCCGTGAGGGTCTAGAGGCCCGATTCAGGCTTCCTAATTCGTACCATCATCCTCGCTGTTCGGACCGGAGGCTAGGAATCGAGGTGGGTGTTTCTCGCCTCCTAGAAATCATTTTAAGCTTTAAGTTGCGATGCATGTTAAGTTTAGTCAGTTTATACCTGAAAACGACTTCGGATCGTTAACCCGAAAGTGGCCCTGAATCGATACATGTTAGTTTAGTTAGTTCATGCCTGAAAATATAGTTTGAAATGAGTTATGCATGTTTAGGTTCGATTCAAGTGAATTCAGTTAATGCATGCCTCAAGGGTTGATTTGAATAGTAACTTTGATATGATAAATGAACGCCTAGAATCGTATTATGCTTAAATGACTTAAATAAGTTCGAATAGTAACTTCGATATAATAAACGAATGCCTAGAATCGTAATCTGTTTAAATGACATAATTAAGTTCAAATAGTAATATCGATATGATAAATGAATGCCTAGAGTCGTACTATACTTAAGTGAGGTAAATGGGTTCGAATAGTAACTTTGATATAATAAACGAATGCCTTGATTCATATTATGCTCAGTTGGTTTAATTAGGCTTGAATAGTAACTTTGATATGATGAACGGAACTCTTGATTCGATGTTTGCCTAATTGGTTAATGTATGCCTGATTAGTAATTTCAATATAATGAACGAACGCGTTGATTCATATGAGGCTTAGTTGGCTTAATTAGGCCTGAATAGTTACTTCGATATAATAAACGAAACCCTTGAATCGATGTTGCTTAACTAGTTATTTTATGCCTGAATAGTAATTTAAAATGACATGGGTATGACATGCTTAATTCCTAAACATAAGTCATGAATGTAATCGAATTTCATGCCTTGTTAGTTTTATACTGTTCATTAAGTGCCTGCTTCAACTTGATACGATATAGATATATATGTGTATGTGTTTATATATGCGATAATGCATTGTTGGATGGTGCCGCTTGCCCAGGTAAATGCATAAACCCTATTACACGTCTCTTTATAAGCTTGCATGATAATATGTTATGATTACTAAATTGAAAACCGAGATGGTAGTTAGGTGGTTTGAGGTAGAACTATGAGTGGTTCGAGGTTCTTTGTGATACGATGCTTGTGAGGAGGGAGCCTGGGTTGTGAATTAGCTACAATCGTGTGGATTGCAAGGTAGTGTGTGGCACATTATGGTGTTGAAATGATTATAAAGTGCTTGAATGTAATACGTGCAAATCCCTCCCCTTTTATGTTATTAAGATGCATTATGCGTGCGAAGGTGTTGTTTTGAAAAAGGATGTTTCTCGTATTTTAAAACAATAATAGCCATGACTATTAGTAATTAATGGCTATTTTAGCTGTACGAACTTTATTTTGGGAGTGAACTCACTTGAACGGGGGAATCCCTAAAGAATTTGATTGAAAAGAAAGTGCGATGTGTGAAAAAAAAAAAAGATTTCGCTGTGAGAGGCAGCAAAATTATTAGCCGTTATGGCCCATACGCTTTCAACTGGCTAAGATAATATGCTTTGGACAATATGCTATGAATGATTATGTTAGCCTAGGGGATAAGTTCTGGTACTAGGAGACCCTAGAAGACCCTGACGGGGGTAATGGTCCGATATGTTATATGTAGCCATCCCGGGAGTAAGAGTTTAAGCGTGAGCGTTAGGTCCCACTATGGGGCTGAGAATAGATTTCACCCAATCAGCACCCTGTAATGATTTTATGCCAGATGTATTTTCCTAATAATCAAAGAAAAGCAGTTGGCATTTTGCCATTTTAAGTATTTCAAAAGAAAGAAAGTTTCAAGGGCCATTAAGAGGCCAGTTAAATGAAATGTGAAAAGTTATAAGGGTCATTATGCGACCAATACGAAAGAGATTTTCTTTAATGAAAACAAGCCTCAAAGAGGCTAAGAAAAGAGTTTTTATGGGCCTCAAGAGGCTAAGCAAAGTGTTTTCAAGAAAAGAAGAAAAGTTTTCTGTGCATGTCCTGTGCTTTTCTTATGAATGAAATGTGAATGAGATTTCAAGTAAGGCTAAGCAAAGTGTTTTCACAAGAAGAAAGAAAGATGCTTGTGCATATCATATGAATGAGATCTAAGTAAAGTATGCTGATGAAAATAAAGCTTTATGTGAATATTCCAAGTATAACTTCCAAATGAGATGCTGACTAAGATACGATCATGAAAAAGAAAGCCATATGATCATATTTCGTGCATACCTATGGATAAGATTTGAATGAGACTTGAAATTTGTGTATGCCTTATGTATACCATATGAATTAAATTCCAAGAAAAGTATGATTATGAAAAGAGATAACCTTATGTGCACATCATATGAATGATGTTTCACGTATAGTTTAAACGGAATGCTAAAAGGTTATGTTATAAAAAGAAAGATCCCTGTGCTTAGCCCTTGATACTTACTTACGTGCTTAACTGCTTGTTAGTAAAGGAACTTAGTTATTGAGGGACCTAGAAATATATTTGAGTGGTTAAAATGAAGTTCAGGTTTAGTGATCCTTCCATAAGGGTCTTATGAATGCCTAATATGATAGTAAACTATGAATACGTGATACGTGACTATTAAAGATATTATTGCCTATAACGGTTTTGGTTTTAAGGGGGTCAGAGGACACTCACTGAGCGTGTGGTTGCTCATCCCACTACTCTTTCCCCTTTTTCCCCAGGTTTTCTTTGTGATAGGAAGAAATTGAGTCAGCTATGTCAAGATGGATTCTATTCTCGCTTGCAAGGTGTCATGTGTGCTTACTTACGTCTTTAATGAAGTCATGTAAAGTATTCTTAGTTTGTAAACGTATGTAAACCAAGTATTCTAGTTCATGTAATGCATATGGTACGAAGGTCGCTCTGTATAGCCATATGAGCCAACCATCTAATTAGTTAGGTGTCTTCTTTGTTGAAGTTAGTTATGTTTTGGGATGTAAACTCTGATACTCCAGTTCTGTGAACCGTTGAGTTGTACCTTTCTTTTATTCTTTATTAATGAACTATTTTGTTTGGTGTACTCCGAGCGAGTGGCTTGTTGAGTTATGAACTTTGGTGTGTAGCGGTTGAGCTTCTTTTAAATGTTTTACGCTTCCGTTGATTTGCAGGGGTTTATTGTAAGGCTTTTAGTTTGGAAATGGTCAGTTTTTAGGGGAAACTCTATCCGTTTCGCCCCAAAATTTCAGTAAGAAGTTAAAAAAACATAACACTCCTGGCCTTAGGGGCTTAGGGTGTTACATTGATGATATCAGAGCATGGTCCTGCGACCATAGGCCGCGACCTGAGTCTTGCATCTCATATAGTTGCCTAAGAATGCGTTCACAATGACGTGGTACATGCTTGCCTTATGTGCAAATGTGAGTTTTATGTGAATGTTAGCGCGTTTACCTAGTTAGGTACGGCTTCAGTGAGCTGATTGGTTGGATGAAAGAACCATTTGCTAAGGGGTAGGTCAAGTGACTCGTATTTTCGTGGATAAGTTAAGTCTTAGCTCAATCGAAAGTTTAAAGAACATATGATTTGAATTCGAATGATTGAAAAAGCCTTAACTCTAAGCTCATCTTTGCCCCTGAAGTACGATTTACTCCTCGGGGCCATAATCGAGTGAGCAGATGCACTCAATGTTTGGTAGGGAATGAGCTAGAAGCAGTTAAGCCATTCTCCTTTCGAAACATAGAAACCTTGAAAGTTGAGATCCTTCCCGAATAATGAGTTAAGGTTTTTCTTTCGCATAAAAGATCTTTCTAATTCCATAGTTAGACCTTACTGTTGCGTCTGAAGACTTACATTTGCTTTACAATGGTGTTTGTGCCTTGTTCTATGAGCATAAGCTTTTATATGTAACTAGATGTATTGAATACTTACTTGTCGAGATGCGTTCACTGCTTGATGTGTCCACGACCAGTTATGTGTTTTATGAATAAATTGTTGCACTTCTTGATGTTTGCTTGACTTAAGTTAGTTTATTACATGACTTGGTCGTTTAGGTAATACAAGTTTTGTAATTCATAGTATGATATGACCCCTGACTCACTATTCGCATTTCGTGACTTCTATAATTTCATGTTATAGTTAAGTAACTGCATGCGCCCGTGTTTAAAGCATAATGAGACAACCGTAGAAACCTGCATTCATATATTCTTGCCTTTATTTGATTGATCAGAGTAGCGCATCGTAAGCATATAGGCCCATAAGCCATAGACCCAAGACTTATCCTTTTACTATAGGTTGCAACTTGGGGTTTGCATTTACATATGGTCATATAGGTACATTCTTACGTGACAATGAATGAGTTTAAGTGTCTTCGAGTATCAACGTGGTATACGTGTAGTGCTAAGCTCATAGGAGGTTATATAGTTACTTTGGACCTATTATTAAACCTATTATTAAATAGTCATTGATGTGTTTTGTCAACGAATTGTTTCGTAAATGCACTTCATGGTGTTTACTTAGCTTGAGTTGGTCAGGCATGGCCGAATTAGCCGAACAATTTAACTTGTGTGATTTATCAAACAGTATGATCTCTGAGCCATTGTTTACACTCCATGAATTTTATTATCTTATGGTATAGCTTGAGTGGTTGTAGACACATGTAATTAATGCATGAGGTAATGACGGTAAGAGGCTGCATTCACATGTGTTCACCTTTACATATTTCATGTTTTAGGAGGGAAGCATGATAATATATCCAAGGTCATATTTAAATTCTTTATTCTAAATTTGGTGCGTTAGTTGCATAAAATGACCATTAGCATAATTGATCTAAGTGCCATGGCATGACATGATCGTGCTATCTTGTACCATATGTTACGTGACATTCTTATAAGGGTGCAAAGGTGTGTAGATTCATGTCTATGACCACGTCATCTTACTTGCATGTTCTCTGTAAGTAGAGATAATCAGTTCTCTATGAAGACCCTATGGTTAAACTTTCCATTAGCTAAGCTATTGTGATTATCTCGTCTACTTATTATCTTTTCAGCCACACACTCTGGCCGGAAATCTTTTGTTTAGTTTATTGTAGCTCTAACATGAGACATGAGTTTAGGAGCTCTTGAGTAATTCCTCTACTAACTCCCATGTTGCTTGCTGTATTATGGCCTGTAACTCACATGCTTGAGCAACTGTTTTGAAAATATATACATGCAAATTAAGTACTTAGAAGCCTTCCTTCCCCCATAAAACTACTAGTCCCGGTGGGCGATCTCCACCCAAAACAACGTGCTTACAAGTAACATACTGAACCCCCACTGCCCACCAGCCTGCATTCTTAGCATGCCATTTTTCTTCCAAGTTCTTTCTTGCTTGCTAATTGATAGCACCATAAATTACTCTCATTAATGTACAGGTAATAATCTCGTAATAGTGATTGATGCCGCTCATAATTATTAGTCTTGCAGATGCTGAGTTATCTCATGTCCTTGCTACTTTGGTGTCCTTGCGACTTTACTGTGATACGGAAGCCTTGGTTGACTGACTTGATTTTAAAATAATTCGATTTCTTCATGTCTCAGAATAAACTTGGTTAAGTTGAATGCCTTGATATGACCTCGAATTATTATGTTTAAGTTGTCATACATGAAAAATCCTTTAAATCTCCGCTCGTGTTGATGCGTAAGTGTAGAGTAGTCGTTGTGATTCTAGTATTGCTTAGATAAAAATTTTAAAGATGATGTTCATTTAAAATAAGATTGATATGGTTATCCATGCCAACTCATTTACCCCTCTTCAATGCAATTTGCCCTCGGCGCCTAAATAGAGTGAGTAGACGCTTGAAGAGCATTAGCGAGGAGGAGACTGGATACCATAAGCTTTTGCTTTTGATTTAAAAGAAGTAGTGTCTGCTAAATGAAACCTTTTGGAAACCTACCACGTAGATCCTAGTTTTGTGCGTACATTCTAGGAATGACCGAACTTAGGTTTAGAATTTCGTGCATGAAATTCTTCTAAGGGGGGAAGAGTGTAAGACCCGCCTCCTTTATTTTTAAGTTAACATGACTGTCTTACCTTTTTACATTATAAAATCGTATTTTATTAATTATATGAGTTAAATTATTATCGATGCGCTTATGTGAGAGATAATTTTAGTAAAAAGAATTATTCTTGCTATTATTGATTTTAAAGTTAATTCGTGCTATTTGTACCTTTAAATTAGATCGATAGTTTAATTTAGTCATTATTTGATTTATTTGTCGTTTCCCGAATGCGAGTAGGTTGTTAACCTTAGAATTAGTTTCGATGTTTAATAAATCGAACATTTATATATTTGGGAACGAATAATCAATGAGCGATTGTTGTAACGATTGGGTTTAGAATAGGAGGTTCCAAGATTGGATTAGCGATTTTAGTTGATTGAGCTATTAACCAAAAGAAACAAAAAAGGGGGTATAAGGGCCTGACGCCCCTTACTTCTCTCAGCCAAGACACAAAAATGGGGGGATTCTCGGACCCCAACCCCGAAACCACCCAGAGAGAGGAGAAGGGGGGCGACGGTCTGCTGCCGCCACGCCGATCATTGGTCGGCCGCCGTCGCACCCCGCCGGCCGTTCCACACCATAGTCACTATGACACAGAGAGAGAGAGAGAGAGAGAGAGACGAAGAGGGACGTTGCGAATTGAGTGAGAAGGAGAAGGAGACGACGACGCCAGTGCGCCGGCGACCATCCGTTGCACCTTGCGACCACCCTCCCGTCGACCACCAGTAGGAGCAACGATAAAGGGCAGAAATCGGGTCTGAATTGGTTGCTTCGAGTAAGAGAGTGACGGCTAAAGGGTTCGAATTCGCGATGGTCGCGTGTTGTGTGGCTGTGGGTTTGGGTCAAGCCGCCGTGAGGATGCAGAGGCTCGGTTCAGGCTTCCTAATTCGCACCATCATCCTCGCTGTTCAGACCGGAGGCTAGGAATCGAGGTGGGTGTTTCTCACCTCCTAAGTATTAGTAATTTCGAAATCGTTTGAAGCTTCAAGTTGTAATACATGTTACGTTTAGCCAGTTTATGCCTGAAAATGACTTTGGATCGTTAAATGTTAGTTTAGTTGATTAATACTCAAAAGTGGCTCTGAATCGATACATGTTAGTTTAGTTAGTTCATGCCTAAAAATATAGTTCGAAATGAGTTATGCATATTTAGGCTCAATTCAAGTGAATTCAGTTAATGCATGCCTGAAGGGTTGACTTGAATAGTAACTTCGATATGATAAATAAATGTCTAGAATCGTATTATGCTTAAATGACTTAAATAGGTTTGAATAGTAACTTCGATATAATAAACGAATGCCTAGAATAGTAATTTGTTTAAATGACCTAATTAAGTTCAAATAGTAA
Source organism: Carnegiea gigantea (assembly GCA_029747015.1). Classification (NCBI taxonomy): domain Eukaryota; kingdom Viridiplantae; phylum Streptophyta; class Magnoliopsida; order Caryophyllales; family Cactaceae; genus Carnegiea; species Carnegiea gigantea. Next base: position 107,367 of record JAKOGI010000754.1, read on the forward strand.
CATCGATATGATAAATGAATGCCTAGAATCGTACTATATTTAAATGAGGTAAATGGGTTCGAATAGTAACTTCGATATAATAAACGAATGCCTTGATTCATATTATGCTCAGTTGGTTTAATTAGGCTTGAATAGTAACTTTGATATGATGAACGGAACCCTTGATTCGATGTTTGCCTAATTGGTTAATGTATTCCTGATTAGTAATTTCGATATAATGAACAAATGCCTTGATTCATATGAAGCTTAGTTGGCTTAATTAGGCCTGAATAGTAACTTTGATATAATAAACGAAACCCTTGAATCAATGTTGCTTAACTAGTTATCTTATGCCTGAATAGTAATTTAAAATGACATGGGTATAACATGCTTAATTCCTAAACGTAAGTCATGAATGTAATCGAGTTTCATGCCTTGTTAGTTTAATATAGTTCATTAAGTGCCTGCTTTAAGTTGATGTGATATAGATATATATGTGCATGTGTTTATATATGCTATAATGTACCGCTGAATGGTGCTGTTTGCCCAAGTAAGTGCATAAACCTTATTACACATCTCTTTATAAACTTGCATGATAATATATTATAATTACTAAATTGAACACCGAGATGATAGTTGGTTGGTTTAAGGTATAACTATGAGTGGTTCGAGGTTCTTTGTGGTACGGTGCTTGTGAGGAGAGAGCCTGGGTTGTGAATTAACTACAATCGTGTGGATTGCGAGGCCGTGTCTGGATCATTGTGTTGTGGAAATGATTATGAAGTGCTTAAATGTAATACGCGCAAATCCCTTCCCTTTTATGTTATTAAGATGCATTATGCGTGTGAAGGTGTTGTTTTGAAAAAGGATGTTTCTCGTGTTTCAAAACAATAATAGCCATGACTATTAGCAATCAATGGCACATTTTAGCTATACGAACTTTGTTTTGGGGGTGAACTCACTTGAACAGAGGAATCCCTAAAGAATTTGATTGAAAAGAAAGTGCGATGTGTGAAAAAAAAAGATTTCGCTGTGAGAGGCAGCAAAGTTATTAGCCATTATGGCCCATACGCTTTCAATTGGCTCAGATAATGTGCTTCGGACAATATGTTATGAATGATTATGTTAGCCTAGGGGATAAGTCTTGGTACTTGGAGATCCTAGAAGACCCTAACGAGGGTAATGCCCCGATATGCTATATGTAGTCGTCTCGGGAGTAAGAGCTTAAGCGTGAGCGTTAGGTCTCACTATGGGGTTAAGAATAGATCTCACCCAATCAGCACCCTGTAATGATCTTATGCCAGATGTATTTTTTTAATAAGCAAAGAAAAGCAGTTGGTATTTTGCCATTTTAAGTATTTCAGAAGAAAGAAAGTTTCAAGGGCCATTAAGATGCCAGTTAAATGAAATATGAAAAGTTATAAGGGTCATTATGCGACCAATACAAAAGAGATTTCCTTTAATGAAAACGAGCCTCAAAGAGGCTAAGAAAAGAGTTTTTATGGGCCTCAAGAGACTAAGCAAAGTGTTTTCAAGAAAAGAAGAAAAGTTTTCTATGCATGTCCTGTGCTTTTCTTATGAATGAAATGTGAATGAGATTTCAAGTAAGGCTAAGCAAAGTGTTTTCACAAGAAGAAAGAAAGATGCTTGTGCATATCATATGAATGAGATCTAAGTAAAGTATGCTGATGAAAATAAAGCTTTATGTGAATATTCCAAGTATAACTTCCAAATGAGATGCTGACTAAGATACGATCATGAAAAAGAAAGCCATATGATCATATTTCGTGCATACCTATGGATAAGATTTGAATGAGACTTGAAATTTGTGTATGCCTTATGTATACCATATGAATTAAATGCCAAGAAAAGTATGATTATGAAAAGAGATAACCTTATGTGCACATCATATGAATGATGTTTCACGTATAGTTTAAATGGAATGCTAAAAGGTTATGTTATAAAAAGAAAGATCCCTGTGCTTAGCCCTTGATACTTACTTACGTGCTTAACTGCTTGTTAGTAAAGGAACTTAGTTATTGAGGGACCTAGAAATATATTTGAGTGGTTAAAATGAAGTTCATGTTTAGTGATCCTTCCATAAGGGTCTTATGAATGCCTAATATGATAGTAAACTATGAATACGTGATATGTGACTATTAAAGATATTATTGCCTATAACGGTTTTGGTTTTAAGGGGGTCAGGGGACACTCACTGATCGTGTGGTTGCTCATCCCACTACTCTTTCCCCTTTTTCCCCAGGTTTTCTTTGTGACAGGAAGAAATTGAGCCAGCTATGTCAAGATGGAGTATATTCTCACTTGCAAGGTGTCATGTGTGCCCACTTACATCTTTAATGAAGTTATGTAAAGTATTCTTAGTTTGTAAACGTATGTAAACCAAGTATTCTAGTTCATGTAATGCATATGGTACGAAGGTCGCTCTGTATGGCCGTATGGGGGCCAACCATTTAATTAGTTAAGTGTCTTCTTTGTTGAATTAGTTACGTTTTGGGATGTAAACCCCAATACTCTGGTTGTGTGAACCGTTGAGTTGTATCTTTTTTTTATTCTTTATTAATGAACTATTCTGTTTGGTGTACTTCGAGCGAGTGGCTCATTGAGTTATAAACTCCGGCGTATAGCTGTTGAGTTTCTTTTAAATGTTTTACGCTTTCGTTGATTTGTAGGGATTTATTGTAAGGCTTTTAGCCTAGAAACGGTCAGTTTTTAGGGAAAACTCTATCCGTTTTGCCCCAAAATTTAAGTAAGAAGTTAAGAAAACATAATGCTCCTGGCCTTAGGGGCTGAGGGTGTTACAATACCTTTAAGGTAAATCGAGGTAGCATTTATTGCAATATTATCAAACTTAAAGATAAAAAACTTGAAGAAATAATAATTTTCCTTTTAATTCATAAAGAAGCCCATTGTGAAATTTAAACACCTGATTCAAGTCGTTCTATATCCCTAGATGAAGACATTACTCTTTGTCTTAGCAATTGTGACGTTATTATAAAAGATCAATCTTAGGAAAAACTCTACTTTGATATCACTGAAAAGATGGAGGAACCTGAAGACAAAACTCAATGCCTCCACAAGCTTAAAAGCTTATTACTCAAAGATAAAGTTATCAAATAAAAAATACAACCTTTTAGCCTAAAGCAAATACTCAAAATCTTTGAAGGACAAGGATTAAATAAACTCAAATCTGAAGTTAAAAAATTAAGAAACCATATTAAAATGCAGAATCTTCCTTGAGGAATCAAACTCAATCCTCTTTTCTCACATTCAAGGCTTTGAAATCTCCTCCGTCTTTCCCTAAATTAAGTCTAGACAATCAAAATCATGAAGCATTCCTTTCAGTCATTGATTTTCGAAAATGGTATGTCTCTATTGCTATTACAGTCATAGATTTCAAACTTCATTCTAACACTCTGCTAGATAGCGGTGCTGATATGAATTGTATTAGAGAAGGTTTAATTCCTTCAAAATATTTTGAAAAGACAAAAGAGAAAATGACTAGTGCTACCGGATCCAAACTTCATATTAATTACAAACTTTCAAATGCTTATATTTGTAACAATGAATATTCTTTCAAAAATGTTTCTATACTTATCAAAAATCTCAAACAACAAGTCATCCTTGGAACTTCCTTCCTTACTCAAATATATCCTTTTACTGTCATTCCCAAAGGAATCTATTCAAATATTCTTGGAAAAGAAATTAAATTCAAATTTTCTTCTCCTATGAAAAATTAAAGATATTGCATCTCTTCAAGAAGCTTCCATTTCAAAAATTATTTCTACTAAAGAAAAACAAATAGCTTTTTCTTCGAACAGAAATTATTCAAGCCAGTATTGAAGAACAAATTGTTGTACCAAAAATTTAACAAAAAATTCAAAAAATCAAGAAATTATTTGAAGAATATGTCTGTGCTGATATCCCAAATGCCTTTTGGGATAGAAAGCAACATATGGTAAAATTACTGTATGAAAAAGATTTTGATGAAAGAAATATTCCAACAAAAGCACATCCTATTCGAATGAAATCTTCTTGGAGTTGTGTAGTCTTCTATGTCGATAATCAAGTAGAAAAGCAATGTGGTGTTCCTAGTTTAGTCATAAATGACAAACCACTCAACAAAGTTTTTTAATGGATAATATATCCAATTCCTAACAAAAAAGATTTATTAGGAAGATTATATGATGCAAAAATAGTTTCAAAATTTGATATGAAATATGACATTTGGCAAATTCAAATTGATGAGAAAGACAAATACAAAATTGCATTCACAGTTCTATTTGGACATTATGAATGGAACATGATGCCATTTGGACTCAAAAATGCTCCTTTTGAATTTTAACATATTATGAACGATATACTTAATGATTATTCTGAATTATCAATAGTTCACATCGATGATGTTCTTCTTTATTTAAAAATTTGGACCAACATTTCAATCATCCGAAAACAGTTTTCAATTGCATTAAAAGAAATGGTTTAACTATTTTTACTCTAAAAATGACATTATTTCAAACAAAAATTTGATTTTTAGGCCATGATATTTTTAATGGTACTATTAAAGCCATTCAACGATACATAGAATTTGCAGATAAATTTCCTAATGAAATCAAAGATGAAAATCAATTGCAATAGTTTTGATTATCTCAATTATGTTGCAGATTTTTCTTAATCTTCGAGAAATTTGCAAAGCTTAATTTCAAAGACTCAAGAAAAATCTTTCAGCATGGCCTCATAAGCATACTTAAATAGTCATATATATCAAATGTAAGGTCAATTCACTCCTATGTCTTGGCGTACCAAATTCATATGCATTCATGATAATTGAAATCGATGCGTTAGATAGTAGTCTTAGTGGAATTCTCAAGTAGCGTCTTGAACCAAATTCTAAACAATTAGTAAAGCTCCATAGTGGAGCCTGAACTGGACTTCAAGTTTAGTATTTCATAATTAAAAAGGATGTTTTATCTATTACGTATTCCCAACTTTCAAGATGATTTATATTTCAAAAATTTCTTACTGAGAATTGATTGAAAAAATTGCAAAAGAAGTTTTACAAAGAAATGATCAAAATAATCAAATTTTTACTCACTAGCAAGCAATACTTTCATTTTCAATTCTGATAGTGAATTCATGAAGAGAACAATTCCCTTCCTAACTTCCTCATTAGGGAATATCTTCAAGCAAAGTAATTTTGCTTCAATTCCTCAATTTCAGGCGTTATCCACAACCAAATCAACCTATGTTTAAAATCTAATCAACCTCAAAGACATTCAAAAACTTCTTATATTTTACCTCAGAGATTAGAACAATGAACTCTTTATTACTCTTATCAAAGGCTCTCTAATTCATTGCAGTCCTTTTATGCATATTTAAAAATATTCAAGTCCTATAAATCACTTTTGCAACAACTCTATAGTCATCCAGTGCTTATCGTGTTATCAACTAGTTATATTCAAACCCTCTAATTTAGACAATACATCACCAATTATTGGCAACCCCTTGATCAGCAATTCATCCAATTTATTCAACGAGTTATTCTCGATGCACACATCTGTCCAGCCGATGAGCATGGATTCTTATACTCCAAGAGATCATCTCGGTATAATTTTATTGAGAATCAGACTTCATTGCCACCTACTTGCATTCAAGTCCATTAGTGCAGCATATTACAAGAATATTCTAGACTCTGCAACCAATAGGGGACAATATACGACAAAACCCCTTGAAATTCGATAAGCAAGCATGACACGTAAGCACGCAATAATAAAAATCAAGAAGCAGCTGTCAAATTTTTGCAAACTTATTAGACGTCAACCATTCAAAATTGTCTGCATACAACTGTTTAAGATCAGATCACTATTCAAGATGCCTCAATAACATTATCCAAATGTCAGAAATCTTATCGTGTTAATTAATATCTTGTACTGTACATTTACTTTTTGGACCTTTATAAAGGCTTCAAAGTCATAAGCAATGGCAGAACTTATCTACCTCACTTCCTTGTACATATCCCTTTCCCCGCTTTCTTTCCTTATCCTCTCGTTGTAATCAATCTGCAGTATTCAATCAATATTAGTGAGTTCATTCAACAACTTTCACTATTCTCTATTCATATTTTATGCATGATTCCATTCCTTTTGTACTATTCCATCACATTCCTACTAGTTAGGACCATTCATATTGATTTAATTTCTCAAAGTTTTCTTTATTCATTTCACTATTCCTAATTTATTATTTTGTTCATGTTTATTGCTTTAATTGATTGTTAATTAAGTTTTGCTATTAATTAATCAAGTTTTGCAATTTATTTCAAATTTAAAAAACTGCACTCGGTCCTATCCCCAACTGATATCAGAGCCAAGTGTATGAGTCAAGTACCTAGGTGTTAACCAAGTGTTAACCAAGTATCTAGTCAAGTTAACCAAGCAATAGACAAGTGCCTAGTCAAACTAGCCAAGTGTTTATTGAGTGCCTAATTATGCTTTAATTAACTTTTTGTTTAATTTTACCATCATGCATCTAGGCAAAAGCCCTTTGATTAGTCGAAGGACTAATCAATTAGCTTAAAGAAAGTTAGTTAATCCTTAATAACATATAAATATCTTTATTAAGATGGAGATAAGCCGGTCACTTGGCTTAGAAGCTGCGTTGGTTAGCAACATTGGTCAGCCTTCCGTGAGTCCTTAGGAAGCCCCTAGCAAGTTATCAAATAAAAACTCCAACCTTTTAGCCTAAAGCAAATACTCAAAATCTTTGAGGGACAAGGATTAAATCAACTCAAAGCCAAAGTTAAAAAATTAAGAAACCATACTAAAATACTTTCGAGGCTTGCATGTCAAAATTCCAAGGGATGTTGCTGCACCGGTGGTCTTGAAGACAAGTAGGTGGCAATTGAGTGTGACAGTCGGCTATGCTTGAGTATAAAGAAGATGTAGGTGATGATGAACATGAATGTTCAGTGTAAAAGAACCAGTGCCCCTAGGCTGGATAGATGTGTGCATCTGGGAAAACTCATTGAATAAATTGGATAATATGCTGGTCAAGTGGTATCCAATAATCTGTGATAAATTGCTCATGAAAATGGATCGATTGAATGTAACCACTGAGTACTGCGATGAGTACTGGATGATCATAGAATTTTTGTATAAGGGAACTATAGAACTTGAGTATAGTTAAACATGAATAAAAGGAAGTCCATGAACTTGAGTACCATCGATCATAGCGGATAAAGATGGCATATTCATTGTATTGAGGTCCTTGGAAAGGAGTAATATAGGGTTTATTGGCTTGATCTTTGAGCTAAAATAGAAGGGGTTCTTTAATGTCTTTGAGGTTGTTTGGATTTTGAATGTGGGTTGATTTGGATGTGGATGACATATGAAAATAAGAAATTGAAGCAAAGTTACTTTGCTTGAAGAAATTCCCTACTGAGGAAGTCAAGGAGGGAATTGTTTTCTCCATGATTAAATCCAATATCAAAATTGAAAATTGAAAATATTGTTTGCCAGTGAGCAAAATTTGCTTTCAGATAAGATTTCAAACATATTTTGTAAAACTTCTGTTGCACTTTCACATTGTGGAATAATGAATTTGAGGTCTAGTCTAGGTACCACCATGGAATCTTACTAACTATTTAAGACTTAGCTCAAGACGCTGCTTGAGAATTCTACCAAGACTATTGTCTAACGCATCTATGAATGCATATGGATTTGGTATGCTAAGATATGGGAGTGATTTGACCTTACTTTTGATATATATATGAGTATTTGATATCCTCATGAGACCATGCAGGAGGATTTTTCTTGACTTTTTGAAGTCATGATTTGCAAATTTCTCGAAGTTTAAGAAAAATCTACAACATAATTGAGATAACTGAAAAGTTTTGAAATTGATTTTCATCTATAAATTTATCTGCAAATCCAATACATTGTTGGATAGGTTTAATAGTACCATAAAAAATGTCATGGCCTAAAAACCAAATTTTTGTTTGAAACAATTTTATTTTTGAAGCAAAAACGGCTAAACCATTTCTTTTGATGATATTGAAGAATATTTTCAGATGCCTGAAATAGTGGTCCAAATTTTTTGAATAAATTAGAACATCATCGACGTAAACTATTGAAAATTTAGAATAATCATTAAGTATGTTATTTATAATATGTCGAAATTCAGAAGGAGCCTTTTTGAGTTCAAATTACATCACATTTTCGTAGTGTCCAAATGGAAGTATGAATGCAGTTTTATATTGTCTTTTTCAGCAATTTGAATTTGCCAAAAGCTATATTTCATATCAAAATTTGAAAATATTTTTGCATCATATAATCTTCCTAGTAAATCTTTTTTCTTGGGAATTGGATATCTTATCTATTAATGAACTTTGTTGACTAGTTTGTAGTTTGTGACTAATCTAGGAGCACCACGTTCCTTTTCTGCTTGATTGTAGCATAGAAGGTTACACAACTCCAGGGAGATTTAGAGGATCTAATGAGCCTTTTATCAAATAAAGATTGAATTTCTTTTTTACAAAATTCTAAAGGCATTTATTCATTTGAATAGAACGTGCTTTTATTGGAATGTATCTTTCATCAAAATCCTTTTCATATGTTAATTCTACCATATGTTGCTTTCTATCCCTAAAGTTATTTGGGATATCAGCAAAGACATACTCTTCAAATAATTTTTTGATTGTTTGAATTTTTTGTTGAATCTTTGGTACAACAAATTGTTCTTCAATATTGGCTTGAATGATTTCTGTTTGAAGAAAAGCTACTTGTTTTTTTTTAGCAGAAATAATTTTTGAAATTGAAGCTTCTTGAAGGGCAACAATATCTTTATTTTTCATAGGAGATGAAAATTCGAATTTAATTTCTTCTCCGACAGTATTTGAATAAATTCCTTTGGAATCAACAATAAAAAGATATATTTGAGTAAGGAAGGGAGTTCCAAGGATGACTTGTTGTTTGAGATTTTTGACAAGTATAAAAACGTTTTTGAAGAAATATTCATTGTTATAAATATAAGCATTTGAAAGCTTGTAATTAATTTGAAGTTTAGATTCGGTAGAACTAGACATTTTTTCTCTTGTTTTTTCAAAAATATTTTGAAAGGATTAAACCTTCTTGAATGTAATTTATATCAGCACCACTGTCTAGTAGAGCGAGAGAATGAAGTTTTAAATCCTTGACAATAATAGCAATAGAAACATGCCATTTTTGAAAATCAATACAATTAATAACTGGAAGGAATGATTCATGATTTGGATTATTTGGACTTAATTTAGAAGAAGATGATGGAGGTTGATTGGGACATTTTGAAAATTCGGGTGGAGAGACTAGATTCTCAAGGTCTTGAATTTGAGAAATGAGGATTGAGTTTGATTTCTCAAGGAGATTTTGTGTTTCAATACGGTTTCTTAATTTTTTAAATTTGGCTTTCAGTTGATTTAATCCTTGTTTAAATTCTTTGACTATTACTAGTTTTGAGAGATTTGAACCTCGTTCTTCATAAGTTTCTAGTGCTTGCTTTATGCTAAATGGTTGAATTCTTGATATGATAACTTTATCTTTTAGTAATAAGCTTTTAAGCTTGTGAAGGTATTGAGTTTTGATTTCTGGTTCCTCAATCCTTTCGATGATATCGAAGAGGAGTTCTTCTTGAGATTGATATTATGCAATAATATTACATTTATGAGAACAAACTTCTTCATTTGAGGGATTAGAATGACTGAAATCAGACGTTTGGCTTTCCCAAAGGACTTTTTAGAATTGTCATGAATTAAAAGTATTATTTCTTGAAGTTTTTTATCTTCAAATTTCAAAATATTGGTATGAATGTCTTCTTGATTTACATTAAAAGAATAAATTTGAGTAAAAGGAATGCTAAGAGTAATATCTTGGCACAATATTCTTTATTACAAATATAAATGTTAGGTAATTTGTATTTAATTTGCAGTGGATTTCCACTAGTACTAAGAAGTGGTTCTTTTGTTCTTTCATAATATTGGGATGGAATTAATATTTCCTTGATGCAGTTCAAGTATGCAACACTATCAAGGAGTGCTATTATTTTTAACTCAAAATTATCTTGAACTTTTAAAGTAACATAAATATACCAATTTTAAAATTAATTTGAATGATGATTGATAAAGATTTGTAGTTAGAATTTGATATTCTTTGGTTTATACTTTGAGGAATATATAAGTGTATTGATTGAGCAAGGATAACTTTTAATATTTTCTTTCGAATCTCAGGATTGTTTAGTTTTAATTTTTTCACTTAATTGGCCATACTAATTATATCATCTTCTTTAAGCTTTTCTTTAGCCACTGAAGATCCTTCTCTCCATTCTGATCTTGCACCCATACTTCTTAATAGTTAGAATTTAATGGTAATTTTTCCATTCTCATTAATTTTATTACATTTTTTGTATTGATTCTTGTGGGTTTGGTAAAACTAGACATCCATGGCCTATCAATTTTTATCTCCTATAGATTGGATTTTATCCTTTTAATTTTTTGTATTTGAGTAGGACTTTCAAATTTTTTTTCCTCTATTGTTGTTACCTTAGTCTTTAGGTATATATAATTATCCAATTTATAGAATAATTTTCAAAATATCCTTAGTGGGTAACCTTCTCTTTTTATATCCATTCCAACTGCTTTTATCTTAAGGGATAGGAAGTTCAAATAAATTCATCTTTTAGGATCACATAATATTTAGGCTGGTAATTGAATCCTAATAAACCATTACACAAATTACTCTTAATTCCTGTGATAATTTGATTATTAAATTTAGTATGTCTAATATCACAGGATAAAGCATAAAAGTTGATATTTTTGTCGTAATACTGTAATGACGTAATTTGAACTTGGACACTCCCAATATGAATATATCTATACTTTCAATCCTTGTTATGCTTAAGAATATTTTCTCAATTAATAAGATTAAGTTCTTCTACATCATGTTCATAGTATTTTATCTCTAAATCTTCTTCCATCATTTTGCATACGTTCTTATTTTTTAATTAAAAGATGGATTTTTTATAGATAATACCTTTCTGTATTATAGGCATGACTCAATCTCCTTTAACATTTTCATTCTTATTATCTACTATAAATTCTTCTTCTTGAAGATCAGTAAGACTGATTGAGCTGTTTTCCATCATATGACTAGTTTTTTCATAATCACTTTCTTCATATTCATCTTCCATTACTATCTCAACATTTCCCTTATTGTTTTTTAGGGCCACGTATTGAGCTTCTTCCTCACTTAGCTCAAAATAGTGTAAAATACCCAATATTTCAATAAGCCTATTGTTCTTCCTATTTGCGCATTTGTTTGCATAATGACCTAATTCTCCATATGCCTAGCACTTACAGTTATTTTTTACTGTCGGACAACAAGCTGCTTTTCTAAAAAAATCTTCGGCTTGGCTTGTTACAATACTTTTTTTTGTATTTTTCTCCCCTTTGCTTGCTGAAGCTCTTTTTCTTATAAAATTTTCTTTTTCTTCTCTTCTTAAGTTCATTTCCCATTGATAAGGAGTATATCAATAGCTTGGAAGTTGTTTTTTCATTTTCTTTTGTTTTGGAGATTAAGATAGTGATTATTAACCCATTTTCTGAAATAACAGATTCTTGTACTAAGAGTATCAATGACATCCACTTTTTCAAGTCATGTAATATATTTTTCATTGATTATGGAATTTATCAAATATAGGTTAATTTGTTATAAAACATATTGGTTTCATTGTGCCTAATTTTTAATAATATTAATTGAAATCAGCAATATATTTTTTCAGATACCTCATGTCCCAAAGCTTTATGTTATTAATCTTTCTTTGTCATTCTATAGCTTTTTCTTTTGCATCAATTTTAACCCCTATAAATTCAGTTTTGATTTCCCTTCATAATTTTTCAAACATGCTGGCAGGCGTTTCCATCATTCTTAATGCATTTTCCCCTTCCTCATCTAATGAGTCATACCAATTAGCTACAGCTCCAAAAGAACTAGGTTCCATATAGTTTAGGAAATTTTCAGCGGTCCATGTGCTATTTAGGTTTAGGGCACTATTCATTCCTCTCTTCCAATACTTGAAAATTTCTTCTCTGTTACAAGCTCTACCGATGTTTAAGATGTAACCAATCCCTTCAAAGGATATGGTTTCCTTGGGATGAACCTAAAGAAAAAGTTAGTTGTTCATCCTGTTGGAACATGTCTACGTCTCACAAAATGGGTATTTCTCTTAGACGATCCACTTGACTCTCTAGGTTTCAAAATTACGTTGTTAATTAAGTTAGATTTAAATTTGTCAATGTGAAGCTCTTTGCCAAATCTTGTTGATTTCACTTTCAGCCATGAATTTTTCATGTTCTTTCTCTAGTTTTCTCCTAATTTATTCTAAAGCAGTGGCATCTAGATCGTCTAGTTTAACTAGGTTCACCTGTTCATATATTTATTCTTCTAACTAGATATTATTTGTCTTTTTATTATCAACAGATAATAATTCTTCTTTATCTACTATTGCACCCATGATTTTGTTTAATTTTTTCGGATTTTGTTCTTCACCAAACATTTTTGTACCTCCTTCAAACTACACTGCTTATCTTTCATTCTCACTTCTCTTATTCTTTCTCTTCCTTTTCCAATGATTTTTTAGTGGTTCCTAGTTTTTGATTTTTCTATCTTGCAAAGGTCATGAATTTTGTTTTTTAGCTTTTGCAAAGAATATTTATGTTGAAATGGAATATTTAGTGGTTCATAGTTGTAAGCACATCAATCTTGGAGGCTAATTGCTTTATGTACTCATCTTGTTTCTATTGTGTCATAAGCATGTTTTCCATCATTAACTCTAAATTTGACTTTTGGGACATCTGAGAAGGGAATGAGGGTCTTTGAAAATTAGGGGATACTCTAAGCATTCATAGGGGGCATATTCATAGGGTTTAGATTCGACCTATAAGAGAGATTCGGATGATTCTTCTAACCTGGATTATAGATATTAGAGTAAGAGTCATTGGTCGGTCTGTGGTTGAAATTTTGAACATAATTAACTTCATTGGGGCCCTGGGAAAAAGGGCTCCCAACTGGACAGCACAAAGATATATGCTTAATTGAACCACAAATCTCACAAGGGGATGGGGCACTAGAGTTTACAGCATTAACATTCAGTTGGTCCAATCTTTTAGTCATAGCATCTACTTTAGCAGAAAGTAAAGTAAAAGCATCAACTTCAAGCTTACCTCCAACCCCCCTAGGTTGGGCTCGTTCAGATGACCATTGAAAGTTATTAAGCGCCATCTCCTCAATAAGATCATAGGCTTTATCCTCGGTCTTGCTCATTAGAGTTCCTCCTGCCACCACATCAATAATGGACCTCACAGCTTAGGTCACACTGTTATAAAAGGTTTGGATAATCATCCAGTGCTGAAGACCATGATGGGGGCACAAACGCAGTAAATCTTTAAAACGCTCCCAGACTTCATAGAGCGTCGCATCCTCTTTTTGCAGAAAGTTGGTGATTTGATTTCTCAGGCTCGCTGTCTTGCTTATAGGGAAGAATTTGCGAGGAAAGCTTTTGTCAACTCGTCCTAAGTTGTTATGCAACCAGACGGTAAATAGTGCAACCAAACCCTCGCTTTATCCCTCAATGAGAAAAGAAATAAGCACCGGCGATCCTTTGCTTTTTCCTCCTTAAGCGAAAAGTCCTCTCAATTTCTGGATTAGGCTCGTACAAAATCAGACTTCGCATAAATTAGGAAAAATTCCTGCAAGCACTTTCACCAACACTACTAGTGCAATTAAACAGGAAAAAGAAAAAATAACAAGAAAACAAAACAAAGCAAAATAATAAAAATGCTTAGTCACGTTCTTAAGACAATACTCAATAGTTAGCAATTCAGTCCTCGGCAACGGCGCCAAAAACTTGATCAACACTACCGCAAGGACACAAGTGTTCATACTATAGATAAAGATATCGTTCCTCAGGGACTAAAGTAATCTATCAAGCCTAGTCTTGTCAGAATATGATAAGAAAAAGTCAATTTCAAGTGGGTTCGATTAACTACTGCAAGTAAACTTGTTTAAATCAATAAGAGAAAAACGTCTAAGAATTTTCACAGTTATGGAAGAGAATTGAATCAAAATGAATAAACATGTACTATTCTCTAATTGGTTAATTCTGAGGAATTGTAATCTTGTCAAGAAACTTGATCTATTCTTTCGAAATCAATCAAATTTGCCTAAACCAAGCAAATTTCGTTCTTTCAAACTAATTTGACTTAATTCAAGTTTAATATTTTCGATTACTTACTAGCCCTCCTAACATATAAATCTTTCTTTTGAGACGAAGTCATGCTATGTCTACTCAAGCAGTCCAATAACCAAATGTCGTCTTTCGAATGTTTACCTGATTATTTAAAATGTGCAAGCAAATTTTGGCTAAAAATCAACTTGCAACATGTCAAACACTTAATAGAACGACATTAAACCAATTATGAAAAATAAGCACAATTGAATAAATTAAAACATCACCCAATAATAATTCCAAAAATATAAGTGAAATCTTCAGCAGAAGGGACTCGACTGAGATGGCCTTCACTAAGGGCTCGGAACCACCTCAGAATCAAACTCTTTCACACTCAAAACTCACTCAAAACTAAACTAAGAATAAAATTAGAGAGAAAACTAATCTAAACTAAACTACTTGCTTTGCTTTGGAAATGAGTTGAGGGTGCTTTGGAATGCTGCAGAATGTCTTTATTTATAGAGGACTTCGATTGGTCTCAGCCACACAGCCAAGGAAAACGAAAGAGGCAAAAGTTACAGACACACCATGATTTGTGGGCTCCACCACAGCCTGACCATGGTTTGTGGTGGATATGAAATTTAGCTCTTTCTTTGCTCTATGGCTGTGGCAACTCATGGATCACCGTGAGGAATGTCAAAGCATAGCCATTGAAGGGCAAATGCTGGGTAAAAAGACTAAAAATCCTGTAAAACACATAAAACAACTATACCCATACATAAATCGAGAATAAGAGAGTAAATAACATCATTAAGCACAAAATTCTCCTAAAAATGTGGCAAAATAGCCCTAAAAAGATGTACATATAAAGCACTTATCACCTGGTTCTCACTAAAAAAAGAGAGTTTTCAGGTAGAAAGTTGGGACTATATATGCCTGTGCTGGGTGGCACGACTATGCCGAACTTAGATTTTCTGATTTACACAAGCTATCTTAGGCTCATTTTTTGTATTTTTCCCTTATGCTAGGGGATTCACTTAGTTTGGCACCTATTTTCTCTCTCTAATTCTCTTGTGACCTTCATTGTTTAAGTAATGGAAGATTAAGTCTTTGTATTAGTGTTTGATACCTTTGAATGCTCTTTTGCGAGTTATTATTTAGCTTTATCTCTCTATAATGTCCCCAATACTCTATTTTTGAACCATGAAAAATCACCCCTAAAATGATGGTTTTTAATGATGAAGATGTGGGAAGGTTAAGGAGTCAAATTTATAGGTTAGAGTCCTTAATCTATCTCTCACACTCCCTATGATACCTATCTTCTTGTCAATTTCAACTTCTCTTTCCCTTCCCCTTCTTTTAGTTTTAACATCTCCTAACTTAAAATTCACATTCAAAAGTAGTCAACTAGTATTAAACTTGCAATTGGAATAACTTTGAATGGTTTGGAGGCAATTTCAAGAAAGGTATTATCTCTTAAAATCTTTCTTTAATTATTTAATCCGAGCTAGTTAGTTGCAGATAACTAAGATGCCTTCTTTTATTATGGCGATCTGATTTTGTGAAGAAATTTTGATTGTTGAGGTCATGTCGTGCCTAATCTTGGTAGTTAGTTTAATTGTTAATGTTAGTTTAGTATAACAATAGATTACTGCCAGTTTTATTTATGAAAATTGGTTCTCTTAGGGGTGGTTTGGTTTCTCCCATGTCAGATTGTTTACGGTTTGGTTAACTTTATTAAGATCACTTATTCTTACAATGAAGTAACAATTAATCATAAATTACCTTCGTCTTAGAGGATGACATCCCTGTCTCCCTAAAAATTTCTCAACATTGAACCTACAACATTGCCTTTATAACCTCCCTTTTCTTTAGGAAGAGACCTTCTTAAGGAAGGGATGGATGGGCGTCCCGCTTTAGGAATCAAAACTTCGACCTCATGGTGTTGGATAAGTTTTGACGGAATGTCTTCAGCCACGACTCAAAAGCGCTGCTTATTCTCAATCACATTTGTGTGGTCCTTGGCTGTGACTAGGTGAACGATAGATGAACAAATGGCATCTTAGAGGACTGAGGCATAAAAGAGCCCTTGCACTATCTCCAGGTCCCCAGTCCACCCTATCACTTTCTTCGTATCACCCACATCAATGTGTGGGTATAATCTTTGGTGAATAGAGGGAAGAGGCTTGGAAGGAGGATGAGAGCTTGTTTTTTGCTTGATGAGGAGAAAGGATAAGTAATAAGCGAGTTGCTAGTCCCCACCTCCAACTCTATTTATATGAAATCAACTTAGGCACTATTTACTACACATCCCACATGTCCCTCTCCAACTGTGTGTAGGTAAGATGTGGTGGGCTAAATGATTAAGGAAAAACTATGTTTCCTGCTTAGTCATTGTCCACCTTTGATCTAGACCCAAACGAAGCCAGCCCATAAGAGATATATAGAGGCCAACCCCTTATTGGACCAATACACTAGGCCCATTTATGATTAGGAGGAGAGGAAACATAAGAAATTACATTCTTGTCCCTTGCTACGGTGCCTACAAATAGCCATCAAACCACTCTGGGAAATGATATGTTTCATATGTTAGCCTAAGATATGTCATGATTTTACGCGCTACATCACCTAATTTTGCCTCCAGAATAATGTATTTTCAGGATTTTTAAATTGTTTTTATTTACTTTCGTAGGTAACAAATTAAACTAAAAAGATGTGTAGAAATGTTTAAGGACCCTTGGAGCTCCCATGGACATCAAATTGCAAAAGGAGATGAGGAATAAAGCAAGGAACTAGGAATCGGTCCAAACTTATAAAAATCAGACTAGATTATTGGTGAATCAACCATTTTTTCCTTAAAAGTTATTCTTGAAAAGCTAACTAGTTCAGATAGAACCAGACTGGTTTCCAGCAGACACGACTAGTCCCTTAGGGAACATAGTCTACCCTGCTAGGAACCAGCCATGGTTTGACTAGAAGCTGACTGGGTCTCACCAAACTAAGGCAGAGAACAGTTGGATTTATCATTTGGCTTGTTTGTTGTTGAGTTTATTTCCTATTCACTAGAAATTGATACAGTTTATTTGTTTCAATTGACACAAGCCATTTCAAACTTTGTGTTTTTGGGTATGTTTTAGCCTTCTTAAGTTTAGAGCTTCTTTCAAGTCTTTAGAGCATGGTTTTAGGGTTTAGAATTACACTATTTAAACCCCATTATGGGGGAATAAATTAGGTTGATTACGATTAGTTTAGGTTGATTTTAGGTGGAAGATTGTTCTTTGAAGTTTTCAAGCATCAATGGCTAAGCTTTCTTCGTCCCTCTCTAACTCTCACTCACTCTCTCTCTCTCTCTCTCTCGTTGATGTTTTTATGCTTGCTCATCTTGCTAGAATAGTGATAGTTTATACCATGTTTGGTTTAAATGTCTGATCTTTATTAAGATTTTGTATTCATTTGTTAGTTTAATCCATGTTAGATTCGATTTATTCCTCTATTTCATGCATGTTAGTTTAGTTGCTAGTTTAGTTTATTTTGGGCTTTATTGTATTCTTGTGATGATTACTATCTATATTTTATGTTGTTGGGGATGTGATTAGCCCCTATGAGGCCTAATTAGTCTTGCTACGGCCTTAAACCCCTTTGATTGTGATTTTAATTAGGCAATTTCGCCCATACCCAAGAAGTATTGGATGAACTGCTTGAAAGAGCTTTCATTCAAATAGTTGGGTGATTGAGTTATGCTAAAAGGTGAGATCAATTTGCTAGCAAGAGAAGGGAGATTGGCCGAAATTTGTACATGAAAATAGTTCGATTCTTAGCTAGGTTTGATGGTTGCTGTTCTTGTTAGTAATTAGGCTAAGCCCATGAGTTAGGCTGCTAGGTTTATTAGACTTTTGACCCTTGAAAGAGAACTTAGGTGGGTTATGATGGTGCAATCGACCTTTCCTAACTTCTATTTTAGCGTGGGTAGATAAGGGGTTAGACTTGATTAGTCAGTTGGTTACACAATGAAATCACAAATTGGGCTTTTCTTGATCCTTTGTTAGATTAATCTAATGCGTTATTTTACTACTTTTCGATTATCCTAGCTTGAATCATTCAAATGAACTCTGATTCTTGAAATACAACTTCTTCTAGGCGACCCATACTTGTTGGTAATCTACAATTAAATTGTGGACTTGCAATTAAAAATTACAAAGCATAATTCTTCATATCAAGTTTTTGGCACTATCTCATTCAATTATTCTATTGTTAGAGCATCCCTTCTTTATGCTTTGATGATGTTAGAATCATGATATCATCAACATCTCACTTTTCACAATTTTTGCATTTATTCCCTTTCCTCTAGATTCTAACGTAATTATCGCATGGGCTTTCCTCAAGATCCACCTCGAGGACTTGCATTTATGGCAAGCTTGGAGCACCAAAACAAATTATCAAACCTTGTTGTTGCACGTAAGTTCATCAAACGCTATTTGTGTGGAAACAAAAAGTCCAAGTAACTAGTGTTAGTCAAATGACAACCCATGATTCAAAGTCACACCTTAGAAATTCACAAGTTCAATTTTCATATTATTTTTGGTTTTGAGAAATTTCAAGGATATTACATTCTGTCCTCTTTAGACGAGTTCCTTCATTGAAACTCACCGTACATAAGCAATAAATAGGTGAAAGTAGTTTTTTACCTTTATATCATCTTTAAGTTCTGAAGTTGCTTTTGAGGATGGGATTAACCCAAAATACGTTCAATTACTAAAGATATTATCTTTCGATGCAAGTTCTTTTCTATATGATCTTGCAGTTGGATTAAATTCTCTTTATGGAAGAGGTCCCTACATAATTGGATTAAATCCACAATTATTTGTAAATGTACTTTTGCACTTGAGATAAACATGTCACATCATGCATCTTAGATAAATTGTTGGATAGTTTTGAGTATGGTCCATGGAAAATTGGTGCAAATTCCCAAAGTTATTTGATCTCATAATTGACTTTACAGCCTAGACTTTTTAAATTTTCAACTAAATATCTTAATGATTATTGAACAATTCCTAGGATCTTAATTCAGCATAACCACATATATGATATTTATTTCAGAGAATCACAGTAGATTAATTAATTAGGATTCTAATTTTTAACAGAATTGAGAGTTTTACATGATGTCTAGGTGGAAGTACTGATCAAACCCCAAAAAAATTTGATTAAAACATACAATCTCATTAGTTTCTTTTTTCCTTTTCATAACATTGGACAATAATAGTATAGACTTCGAGAGTGTTGGACGATAATAATCTCAACTTTAACATTGAATATCAATGGTCTGTACTTTGAGCATATTTAACATTTTTATACCAACCCTGATTTTACACGTGTTTTACTTGACGATACAATTGTCTATTAGACACATGCATTTGCACGTCATATGAAATTTTTACATTACACTAAGTAAAAACATATTCAGATTCGATGTTGGTATAAAAATATTAAATATGCTTAAAGTAAGGACCGTTAGTATCCAAATGTTAAAGTTGAGATTTTTCGTCCAACATTCCGCAAAGTAGTTTTTCCTTTTTTGTAAGAAAGGTAAGTAATATAGTCTAGGAAACCTTTGTCTCAAGGGTTCTTTCTACATTATCCTCATAGAGGATACGAAGCAGGCCCTTATGTGGAATCTTATTTCACACTAATATGGAATGAAGTGATAAACCACACTTGGTCAGCTAGTCGGTTGCTATATTTCCTTCCCTAGATATATGAGTGATGGTGACATTGTTATAATACTGTAAGTAAATAGTGATATCCTGTAATAGAGTTTGAAGCTTCCACGGTGCTTAGATTTGACCTTCTATTGCTTGAGTGAGGATTTGTTGTTGCCTTCAATATTCATATTCTTGAATCCAGCTTGTATTGTGGCGTTGATCCCGTTATGCATCACCATTGCTTTAGCTACTAAAATTGATGCTGCTTACAGATTGAATGCTACAGTCTGGATAAGTCTTCCTTATTAATCGTGAAACAACATTCCTATAAGGACTTGTTCTTTTTTGCATTTGGGAGGATTTAGCTAACAATTTACAGTTTCTTACAGCTTCTTATATCTCTTTACAGCTTCATAAATCCCTAATATAATCCTTACAACTTCTTACATCTTCTTACATCTCCTTACATCTTCTTACATCTTTTTACATCTTCTTGCATCCCATATAGATTTTTGCATAACAATCATTTATTTTTGTTCTAATAATTACAGAAATATGTATATATTTTTTTAATTAATACTCCCAATACACAGAATTTATGAATATATTATGAACACAATATTTATATAAACATAAAAACAGAATTTAACGACATAAATTATATTTGAGTTTTGACATGAACAATATTTGTTATTATAGATAAAATAAGTGAACATGCTTTTAAAATTATAATACAAAACTTCCATTCAGGTTTATGTCTGAATCATATATAAAAACTCTCAAACTTTATGTGACAAAAATATTACAGCTATTTCATCCGTAAGGTTATCCATGACAATTTTGTTGCTATTATTATATAGTTGAACATTTGGTAGTGATTCCAAATTTGGTTCTCTTACTGAGATTGATATACGCCTGTTATGCAGAATAATAAAATTATGGAGAGTACAACAAGAAACGATTATCTCAGGCTGCTGCTCCTGTCTCATTTAAAGCTATTTACTTAAAATAGGATTTTATTTTAAGAGTTGTATTTAATTTTGTAAGAATTTTGTTTTTGGGTTATACTTTGCTAATTGGAAGATCAAACTAAAGTAAATATAAGAAATCACCTCAAGTGTAGGAAATTGTGATTGAAAAAATTTGTGGGGTTTAATATATTTTATTATTGTCTAATTTACTTGGTTAAAGGTTCATTTTCAATAAGTATATTATTTTAATATTATTGTTTCTTATCCAAAACATTCATTGTAAAAGAAACAAATTTTGTTTCAATAATATTAAGAAATAATTTATTTACTGATAGTATCAAATTTATTTCATAAATATGACTAATATATTAAATGTTATTTCACAAATCATATATTAAACACCAATAATATGCAAACATGTTTACAAATTATAATATACAACTCTTTAACTCTTTAACTCCTTACATCTATCCTTATAATTTCTTACAGTTTCTCATATCTACTCACAACTTCTCACAGCTTCTTACAACTTCTTACAACTCCTTACAGTTTCTTACGATTTCATATTTTTTTAATAATATTCAGTTATGTTTTATCGCGAAAAAGAACAGGCCAAGTATAGTATTATCGTTCGAAGTTTTTTTTTTTTTTTTTTTTTTTGGGGAAAGATTATAGTATGACGAAAAAATGTTGCCGCTTATATTTTTTTTAAAGAAAAAAAGCCCGGAGATTCCGGAGGGGGATGACATTAGCGAACAGGAGGCGGGGAAGAAACAGGGGGCCAATCTTGACCCAAATAAACCGGATCCGGAACCGGGGGTTATGTGTTCCTAAGTTTTCAGATCTGGTAACCGTATACGTTTCGGACTCTACCCAAAATCCTCCGATTTCGGGTTCTGTTGATTTCTGAATTTCCCCCAAAACAAAACTCCTTACTCATCAGTCACAACCCTAACCCTACCGGATCCTCCGACCGAACATTCTGCACCACGGGCTTCTTTCCTGCCTTCGGATACTATAATTTCCAGTAAGACCCTTTTCCGCTTTGCTCTTTTGTGTTTCGTACTCGGATTTGCTTTTTCGTGTATTAACAGCTTGACTTTTGCCTGTTCTTTTTTTAATTTTGTGATTTTGATCGAATTTTTATTGTTGTTGGAATTTACTTGCTTATTATCACGATTGTAATTGTGAGCAGAGTGAAAAAAATTTCCAGTAAGATCCTCACTATCTGGATTCTGATCCGTTCACGTTCATGGGTTGATTTCAGTGTCTGATTTGCTGTCAATCTTTTTTTTTCCTCATTTTTTTGGTTCTGCATTTTTTGATTGGTGCTTGTCTTTTGGGCCATCCTCTTGTTCAGTGTTTTAATGTGCCGTGTATTCAATTGACTGTGTTCCTCTCTTTGGTACATATTTCACTTGACTAATTTCTGTCAGAAATTGTTTAAAATGTCTCCCTTGCTCATTCACCCAGCACTTCAGTGCTTGGTAGGTGGTAAATTTTGTGCAACGTGATCTAAAGTTCTGAAATGGTTGAAAATGTTTAGCTTGGTACTTCCGTGCTGAGTTTTGAATTTCCATTGTGAGTCTTGAAATAAAGTTTTACCGCAGCGATTCTATTCTCACCAGGTGATGGATGAAGGACATGGATGTCCCTGGTTATGTCATTAGAGTAGGTTAATTTTCTCGTAACTTGTGACAGATTGATAGTTTGGTATCATCTCATTTAAGATTTTGCCTTTTCCCTTTTGAACAAAATGAAATATATTTTTGTGGGTCACCTGAAAACATCCTTAGTCTTGCAACATCTCCTGAAACCGCTTCTGGGCACATTGGGCCGGTGTCGTCGTCATATTTAAAATTTTGTCTAATGCCTTCGGTGGATCACTAAATTAAAAATATTATGGGAGCACATGTCAAGATGTTACTTCCAAAATATATTTGTAACTCAACCAGGGCATGTTGTTTTCAACATATGGTAAGTACTTGTTGCTGCCTCCTGCTACAACGTACTAAAACATGTTGCAACATGTTGAATGATGCTGAATGAGTTTACAAAATTAGGGACTAATTGTAAGTAAGTATGAAAATATATTTATATAATTGTGTAATTATTGTAAACATTCAAAGTGAGTAGTTGTAACTCCGTATTTATTTGTGTTGTGGTAGAATATGATCATTTTTCAATGAGTTGTATTTTTTATGCTATGATGGTTGTAAATTAAATTTAAATTACTTTTTTTTAAATGATATGAATAATTAATAATTTACAAATAATTTACGAATGTATGTTTAGTTTATAGTTGCTGTTGTTAACCTTAGTAATGGATTGCAAAATTAATTCAACGTTGAAAATAATTGTAATTAGAAATATCTGAAACACACATTTTTAGGTAGTTGTTGGTTAATTAGAAGTGAACATTACCGGTAGATGGTGTAGTAAATGGTGGGGGTTGGATTCTCTACGATAAAATAAATTGCATTTATTAGTGGGCTGTTAAGAGGAGAACAAGGAATGGTAGATTTTTCATTTTTAAAATCTTGGGATAGGATTAAAATCAGATACAAGAATATATTGGTTATAAAACTTGGTGGTAAAATTATTAGTTTATGATTAGTAATATTTTTTAAAAAATTTATCTTTCAATTTTAATTACATTCTTAAAATAAGAATGCAATTTTTACCTAATTTATGATGAATCTATGTATTTATATAATATAATAATTCATCAAAAAATATGCATTTTGGGAATATAATAATATTAATATTTTTTATATTATACTTGAAAGTGTGAAACATTTTATTTCGTTATGTAATCTAATTTTTTTTCAATTTAAATGATTTTTATAATAATAATAATAAACCTATTTGTATTATTAGTAAAATAAGGCTCTGTTCTTTTCAAAGTTTAATGGACTCAATCCACTCCTTCCCACTCCTACCTACTCCTTCCCCTCTTTTCCCACATCTTTTCACACTTTAAAAAATATACCACTCTTTTCCACTTTCACCCACTCTCACTCACTCCTTCCTACTCCTACATATAACTATTATTTTTCATATTTTGAAAACTTTTATAATTTATATAATTGTATGTATGAATAGTTTGATAATAATTATGAAAAGTTTTATGTATTTTTCGGATGTTATGAAAATATTTGTTGATCGTGCCGGAAATTGTAGATGACGTAATTTTTGTTATATATATTGAAGAAATAATTTTTTTTCTACTTTGTTAAGCAAATGTTAGTTTTTTGTGATTGGTAGAAATTTTGGGTTTGATTCTGTATATGGAAGAGATGCTTATTTTTTTTTTTTTTGGTGCATTGGTTACGAAATATTTGTTATGGGTCATCAAAACATGGATGATTGTTGTATGTATGTGTAATAGATTTATTTTTCGTTCATTGTAATTTGGTGCCAAATTTGCAGATGTTTTTACCGGCATAACGAAGGAATGTGTAAATTTTTTTAGCGTTGTTTATAATTCGTGGCAGGAAGTGCAAATATATTGTCCGTTTATTTTGAACGGATATTTTTTTTCGTGTGCGTCAGCAACAAAATATTGGAAGTTCTTCACACAAATTGCAGATGGTTGTTTTTCGTGTACTGAGAGTGTTCTTTTCGTTGGGAAATATGGGTTGGTAAATGGATGAAATTGGTTGAGATTGGTAGAAATGGGTTAAAATAGATTAAAGTGTGTACTTTTTTGTTGAAGTGGGTTGAAGTAGGTTGAAGTGGGTATTTTTTTGTTGAAGTGAGTTAAAGTTGGTTGAAGTTGGTTGAATTTTTTTTGGTAGATGGATAGAAGTTGGTTAAAATAGTAAAAATTTAGTTAAAGTTGGTTGAAGTGGGTTGAAGTGGGTTGAAATGGGTTGAAATTAGTTGAAGTTGGTATTTTTTTATTGAAATTCATGAAATAAGTTGATATGGGTTGAAGTGGGTTGAAGTTGGTAAATTTGAATTTACCAACGAGAAGAACAATGCCTGAACATATGCGTATTTTTTTCGTTATTTGTATTTGGTTAATATATATGAAAAAAATATATCAGTAATTTGTTTTACGAATAACGAAAATTATAATTTTTTTGAGGTAACAACAGTCACGAAACAATATTTCGTACCTGAGTCAACGTAGAAAAATATTTTTTTCACTCAGAAAAACTTTTTATCATCGATAATTACGACAAATAAAAGATTACATTAAAAAAATAAAATATGTAACTTACATAAACTCTCTTACCTTGTTCAACTCCTTCCCACTCCTTCCCCTCCTTTCCCACACTTAAAAAAATATACCACTCCTACCTACTGCTTCCCCCCCTTTCCTACTTTCACCCATCCCACACCTGCAATTTCTTAACGAAAAGAATAGGGCCTAAGTTTAGTTATTGATACAGAATATGTGATTTTTATTTAATCACAATCTATCATAAAGTACCTTTACAAGTGCTGATTTGTGCTTAATTGTATTGAATGATGTTAAGTTATGCTGAATGATGCTAAATTGTGCTTGATTGTGCTGTATTGTGCTGAACACGAGTGATAAGTTGTTACCATAAGTTAAAAAGAACATACACCTAGTATGTAAGAGAGAAAGTTACCAGCCTCCATTTTGTTTGAAGCTACTGTAGAAGGTTAAGTCCCATGTTATAATTCGTCATGAACAAGCTAAAAATTCGAACGTAAATTTGTTTCACATCAGCATCATGTTCATGTGAATGCTGTAACAGTTCTTCCCAGTATTGAGGGGAAGTTTGTTATAATGTGAGCTTAAATCTTATGAACTAGCGCCATTCATCAGCTTCATAAGGAGATTTTGAGGTACTTTTGGGTAGATGCCAGTGATCACTGAGCAACATAATCGACTAAGTAGAGAAGATTGTGCCTCAGAAATCAGGAGTACTCTTAACAGTTTGAGTCTGGGTGCTTCTTTTGCAGTATTATTCTTTTTCTGAGCCCCCCTCCCTCCGATTCTTTATTTTATTTTTTATGCTTTCTTCCCCCTGCTGAGGGGGGGGGGGGCGGGGGCGGTGTTGATGAAGTGGAGATTGGTTTGATCTCATGTTGCACAAAACATGAACTACTGCACTAAGGTTAACAGGATGTGTATGAAAATTATTTCTCATTGTTTTATGATGTTCTTGGGGCCTAACTGGGTGCAACTTTTGTTGCTTTGAATAGATGGATTTCTGATGGTAATTCCTATGAAGGGGAATAATTGGTTTAAAATGTTCTAAGAGCAATTCCTACGGGGAAAATTCTCATACAGAGAAATATTAACTCACTCAAATTAATCAATAATCATTCATAATCTGCTTTCTCCAATTACATAAAGTGTTTGTATTACCTAGAGGCTAACTAGCATTAGGAAGCCTAAATGATAAGATATAAACTAAAAAGGGATAAAAATATATAACCTAATTGTGTCCTAATAGATTAGGATACTAAATCTTGATAAAATATCACTAAATATCCTTATTCTTTATTTTAAAATATGCTTAAAAAATAACCTACAAAAATAATAAAAAAATGCAAAATCAATATTAATCCATTTTTTACTTTTATCCTGCATCATTCTCCCCCGGTTGGAAAAAAAACTTGTTCTCGAGTATTGAAATGCACCAGAATTGAAGATGAAGAAGTTAGAATTAATTTGACTTCAACATATATTTTTTGAATTTTAGTCCCCAAAATATTCTCCAATGCCAGTAATCATGTAAATATCGGATGATGTTCAATCTTCTCAACGACGTTCAGAAGGCAACATGCGCAGTAGCTCCTTGGGTCTCTCTAATGTCTCCTGGAAGAAGACCTAAATATGTCCTTACTAGCACACGCTCTTCATTTGCTTGCTCATCCTTTTGATTATCCTCCCTTAGAAGAGCTTCATCAGCAATATCTAGAGTTGATGATTCCTTTTTAAGTGTCCCAGTCACATAAAATTGAGAGCCAACCCGAGGGAGATGTTGGTTTGCATTATCGGATAGCGCACTGCATGAAACATTGTTGTGTAAGACTTGGTGCAGTTTGTCATCTGGGCTTCTTCTTTGGTAGACTCCTCTTTGAAGGCTTCTTCCTTATTGTCCCCAATGAACAGTCGCCTATAGTTTGCATTGGAGTAGCTGGTATGTTCTTCATCCAAATAACAAATCGACAGTCCCTTGGAAAACCTTGAAGATGGTTTCATAATTAGTGGAAATTTTCCAAGGTATTGAAGGGGCTCTAGGAGGTGTATAGTTCAACATATACCTAGGGATGTAAGGCTTACAACCATGGATGACCTTGCTAGCAAAGTAAAGATCTAACTCACAATAACCTTCGTAAATCTAACGACCTTGAAGCTTGTAAAAGGCATTAACAGCATCCCTGTGTGAGTAGGAATTCGCTCAAACATGAAAATTACCCATCGTATGAAATCTAGCAATCTTTTCCACATCCCCATAAGGGGAAAACTTGTTACAAAACATTCGTCGTAACAGGGAGTTCTTTATCATGAATGATCACACATAAAACCCGATGATGTTTTTCATAAGAAGTTGTAGGTGCATTAGCTAAACAATGACAACAAACAGCAATAGGTGAACAAAAATGACATTTATTGAGAAGAATTTCAGCAAGTAGCCTAGCTTGCAGCGAAGGCAGTGGGTGGACAGAGCGTGGTGATTGGCAGACCTGGGTGGTGGAATTGGTGGTTGTTGGATAGGTTGCGTGTGAGTTAGGGTTTGGGTGATTTTTTTTATTTTTTATTTTTTATTTCGTGGTGGCTAGGTTGGAAATAGAAAAACTCAAAATAGAGAAGACTTGGCAGCGGTTAGAATCGAAAAGCTCTGATACCAAATTGAGGTAGGAGGCTCTAAGAGCAATTTCTACATGGAAAATTCTCACACAGAGCAATGTTAACTCACTCAAATTAATTAGTAGTCATTCAAATCATTCATAAGCTGCTTTCTCCAATCACATAAAGGGGTTTATATAACCTAGAGGCTAATAGCATCAGGAAAAACCTAAATGATAAGATATAAACTAGAAAAGGATAACAATACATAACCTAGTATTATCTTAATAGATTAGGAAACTAAATCTTGATAACATATCACTAAATATACTTATTTGGGCTATCTTAAAATATACTTAAAAATAACCTACGAAAATGATAAAAAAAATACAAAAGATTTTCAATATTAAAATATTCTAACTCTCAAAATATTTTTGCCCATTCTTTGCTCTCATCCTAGATCAATTTCTTAAGGTGATTGGAAGCATTTTGAATTGTAATTGTGCCGTTAGGGGTGCGTGATTATCCAGTGGCTCTAGATAGGGAAACTTACTGATGGAGACCATTAAGCCAACGAGTCCAATGCTGCTGAGGAGGACAAGGAGGGTGAGAGGAGTGTCAAGGAGGTCAAGGAAATCCACCCCATGGTCGGAAATGCCCTAGTTCATAACCATATTCTACTGTCCAGTTCGACCGAAAACAGGCCCAGTTTTGTGCACCTTTTGCAGCAAGAGGAACTGGGGGATTTTAATGGGGACCTTCACCCTCTTCAAGCTTAAGAAGTCAGCTTTCAAATAAAAAAGGTTTCAAGTCATTTGGAGTCCATTTGGTTGGTCTAATTAAGCCTTATAGTAAACCGGCAAGAATCCAGTCCAGTTTGGACCATCTGGACTCTACGGCTCATTTCTTTCAAACGGCTAATCCAAATCCAGTGAAACTTTTCCATTGGAAAATAGACTCTTCAAGCTTTCATTTGACTCTTGAATCATCGAATTTGGATCACAAACAAGAGAGTTATGACGCATTGAATCTGACCCTGCTGCTGTGAGAAAGCGCTGAATACTAGGAACAATTAATGCATGGGGAAACTTCAATCCTAGGGACTTAATCCACGTCCCCTTTACTCCCAATGCTGATGCATCCTATGCTAAGTGGGAAATTGAGTTTAACAAGTCTCTAGGCT
The DNA here is from genome assembly GCA_029747015.1 of Carnegiea gigantea. Taxonomy (NCBI): domain Eukaryota; kingdom Viridiplantae; phylum Streptophyta; class Magnoliopsida; order Caryophyllales; family Cactaceae; genus Carnegiea; species Carnegiea gigantea. Next base: position 136,245 of record JAKOGI010000754.1, read on the forward strand.
GATGGAATCAAGTTCTCAAGCCCTAGTTATCCGTGTTGCATTGTTTTCTTTTAATTTTACTTTGTAATTTGTTTCTTGCATTTCCTATTCTAGCCTAGTAAGCTGTGTTCGTGTCTTTTCAAATGTAAGGCCAGCTCTATAAAAGGCCATATCTAAGTTTGTTTCATGAAGCAATTATCAATTATCAAGTACAATTTCAGGATTGAGTTCAAACACTCTTTCTTCCTCGAATCCCTAGTTCTATATCTTGAGATTGGCCCCTCAAGTGGTGTTCTAGGTCTCCTTGTCTCAATTAGGTGGTGATTCAATTATGTATCCTAATTGACCTAAGGAGGTTGCCCAAGTTCTTAGCAAGAGTGGCTCCTTTGGATTATCTCTTGTCTTAAGTTCTTGCTTTATCTATTCCCCTTTGCTTACATTCGGCCCAAATCATCCACAATCTGTCCGAATTACAAACTTGTTGATTTGCTCATTTGCAATCCGTTTTGCTAGAAGCACTCTGAGCTCTATGTATTTGGAGTGATTGGTGAGGCTAGATACATCACTTACCATGTGTTTTCTGGTGTTGCTGTTTGTGCAGATTTAATTTGATATCAAGCCTATGTGATGGAAATAACGAGTGAGACAGTAATTAAGAAACCTAAAAGGTTAACATCAATTGTATGGAATCACTTTGAAAGAGTAAAAAAGGCCGACATTTGCTATGCTGTTTGTATACATTGTAACAAGAGGCTCAGTGGTTCAAGCAATAGTGGAACCACACATTTGAGAAATCATTTGATGAGATGCCTGAAGCGATCCAACTATGATGTTTCTCAGCTACTTGCCAAGCGAAGGAAGAAAGACAATGCTGTTACTCTCACTAGTTACAATTTTGATGAAGCGCAGCCAAAGGACGAACATATTCCGGTAGCAGCGATTAAGTTTGAGCCAGAGCCGAAAAGAGAAGAGGCTATCGCTTTTGGGAGCATTAAGTTTGATCAAGAGCGAAGTAGGATGGACCTTGCTCGGATGATTATATTACATGGTTATCCATTGGCTATGGTTGACCATCTTGGCTTTAAGAGGTTTGTAAAGAATTTGCAACCACTGTTTGACATTGCTACGGATAGTGCAGTTGAGCTGGACTGTATTTCGATTTATGAGAAAGAGAAACAGAAAGTTTATGGGATGATAAGCAGACTACGTGGCAGGATTAGTGTTGCTGTTGATCTGTGGAATTCACCTGAAAATGCTAGGTACTTGTGTCTAACAGCACATTATATCGATGAAGAATGGAAGTTACAAAAGAAGATGCTAAATTTTATTATGATTGAAGCTGCCCACACAGAAGATATCCATTCAGAGGTGGTTATCAAATGCCTAATGGATTGGGACATTGAACGGCGGCTTTTCTCTATGACATTTGGTGACCTCTTCACTAGTGACGATATTGTTTCTAGAATTAAACACCATCTTTCTCAGAATAGACCACTTTTGATTAATGGTAGGCTGTTTGATGTGCGTTGTGGGGCACATGTTCTACGATTACTTGTTGGAGATGCTATGGATGCATTACGTGAGGTGATCCACAAGGTCAGAGAAAGTATCCGTTTTGTGAAGAGCACACAAACAATGCAAGGGAAGTTCAATGAGATAGCTCAAAAAGTTGGAATAGATAACCAGAAGAATCTATTTCTTGACTGTCCTATGCGATGGAACTCAACATATGTGATGCTTGAAACAGCGTTGGCATACAGAGCTGCATTCTGTATGTTGCAGGAGCATGATCCTGCCTATACAGCAGCTCTATCAGAACAGGAGTGGGAATGGACGAATTCTGTTACTAGCTACTTGAAGCTTTTTGTTGAAATTACTGCAGCGATTACGAACAGCAAATCTCCTACTGCAAATATATACTTCCCTGAAATTTGTGATGTTCATGTGCAGTTGATCAATTGGTGCAAAAGCTCAGATGAATTTATTAGATCTATGGCTCTTAAAATGAAAGCTAAGTTTGACATTTATTGGAACAAATGCAGCTTGTCATTGGCTATAGCAGCAATCTTAGACCCTAGATTTAAGATGAAGCTCGTGGAGTATTACTACCCCCAGATCTATGGTAGTAATGCTCAAGATCATATCAAGGAAGTATCTGATGGTATCAGAGAACTTTTCAATGAATACTCAATTGGTTCAACATCAGTTTCAGTTGATTATGGTATTGGAAGCAGCACCGGTGGTGGTGGGGGTGAGTGTAGGGATCGATTAAAAGGCTTTGACAAGTTCCTTCATGAAACTTCGCAAGGTCAAAGTACAGTTTCAGACTTGGACAAATATTTGGAGGAACCAATATTCCCACGTAACTATGATTTCAATATATTTACATGGTGGAAAGTTCATACCCCAAGATATCCCATCTTATCCATGATGGCACAAGATGTGCTTGGTGTTTCTATGTCAATTGTTACTCCTGATATGGCCTTTAAGAGTGGGGGCAGGGTTCTTGACCAGTATAGGAGTTCATTGAGTGCAGAGACTGTGCAAGCTTTAGTGTGCACACAGGATTGGCTTCGGACAGAAGTAGAAGGTAAATTACATGATGTTTTCTTTTGTTTCTGAAACCGAGTCCTGATGTCCTTAATTCTGTAAAAGACCATGTCTACAGGCCAAGACGAAAGGGTAGGATTGAGGGTGGGCTGCACTGCTGTGTGGATGGAGTACTGATTTATGTTAATTGTTCTTTCCTTTGGGCCTCCACTTTTATCCAACATGATATATTGTGATAAAATGGGTAAGTTTGACACTTGGACATGGATCACAGCTGACAATAGTGGCAGAATATGAGTAACATTACTATGGAATGCGGGGAAAGGGCTGGGCCTCGGACTCCTAGTGTGTAAGACGTGCAATGCCAGTGAGGCAACACCTCATCGGGAGAATTTGTGATATTTTAGTCTTGTATTTTTTATGATACAACCTTATCCAATGGTTGCTGTCTTGATGCAGAATTCAATGCATTACCAAGTGCTACACCTGTGCCATTGTGCATTGAAGCTAGTTAGTGAACTTTACTGTGGTAATGCTTCTGTGCTTTTTTAGTTCTTTATATTTCTTATGACTTGTGTATTGAATTATGTTGCCTCCTTTATCCCCTTCACATTCTTTCTGTAGGGGTTCTTGTTGGTAATAACTTCAATAACGTCGTTCCCATGGATTCAAAATGTGGTCGAACTGCAACGAAACGGCCGCGTTGGAAAGGTTTTGGAGCTAGGCGATACCGCGTTTTCATGCCGCGATAGGCGCGATATGGAACGCGATTGCCGTATTAGAGCGATTTTGCCGTACCGCTACCGAAACCGAAATCACGACCGAAACCCCATTTTGAATCCTTGGTTGTTCCCAGCGTTATCATCACATTCTGGAATCATTCCTGGATAATGGTTTATGCAACTTTCATTTTTAGGTAATTGGAAGGCAAAATGTGTATAGCTGTAATATCAAACCAGTTTTCGGAGAATAAATTAGGTTATGGCAATCTATGTTAAGCTTCCAACGTGATAATCTTTGCTGGTCCCAATTTAGGTGACTGTTTTTCCTCACTGGTACTCTGGAAAATATTTTGTATGAGTCTTCTTTTGTAAGCGTTGTAGTGGATGAAATAGCCAACCAAGCCATCACCATGTAAATCCTACCCTGGAGCTGGAAGTAATAGGATAGCCCAAATGGCAACTACTCCCCCTCCCGAAAGGACAGGGCAGGGGTTTTAAATCCTTCATCCCCTCTTGCTGCAACTTTTTACCCTGGTAGACTCTGGAGGTGGCTCCCCCCCTCCCCCGCTCCCCCTCCCCCCACCCCCAAAAAAAAAAACTCAACCAAAAAAAGGGGGACTGATTGTGCGGTGTGGCATGTTACGGGGTCATTTATATACATAACCTTGCTTGTACTGTGCAATCACAACTTTACAAGCAGCCTATTTAAGTTGGACCACCCTGAATTTGAATGGCACTAATTTTTCTACCACTTAGAAGAGTTAATTTAGTGAGACATTTTGCTCCACTCCATTTGTATCCAGAAGCGGGAAGAATATTAAAATAGTTACCCTTTAGCTCCCTAGAAAGTAGTTCATAGTCACAAAATTATCGAAGCTGCATTATTGATGATAATACTATGCCCCCCCTCCCTTTTTTGTTGCTTTGGAGGTTGTGGATGCTTATTCTTTGCCGAAAGTGTTTACATGATATATATATATATATATATATATATATATATTATATATTATTTTTTTTTTTTCTGGAAACAAGCTTAGCTCACAGTCACAAGCTACTTTAAATTTGGTTAGATTCTTGGTTGTGGTCCCTTCTTGGGGTCGATCTTATCATCCATCTCTGCTGGAAGCTGGATGCCTAAACGTTGACGGTGCAGGGGACTGGATGGAACTTGAAATGAAGATGTCCTTTTGGCTTTTAATGAGCTTAATGAGTCCTGTGAAGTTAAGGAAACTTAGGAAAGGAACCAATTTTTAGATGAATCCAGTACCCATTCTGGGGAAGTAGATGAAGACGTTATGGACAATTATAAACCACCATATATTTTGACTTCCGATATCAATTTTTTTATTATTGGTTCTAACTCATATGTAGTGTTTACCCTTTGCTGTCTCTAATCGACCACTTTAAAATATCGACTTCGGCCAGTGCACTTGAACTCTTCAATATGTTTGGCATTTTTAGCATCTATGAAAAGGATGCCCAGTTGTACCCATAGTTGCCAAGAATGCCTATGAATCACTTAGTTGGGAACTTGAATTGCTATTTATTGGACCAGTTTAGACTAATTTATGCTTCCAATCTCTCGTCACCATGATGCCTTCATATAAACAGGGAACTGGATTGAATTGAATCAGACCAGAATGTTTCTGTAAACGTTGATTTGACCAATATAGTGGCTTTAGAGCGAAGAAACGCAGTTCCTATTTGACATGCGCAGCGAGATTCTAGCGGATTTCCATGGGGAGAGATGCTTCTGAGATTGAAGTTTTGCAGTTCGTGTCTTTCGATGCTATTAACGTCCAGGTGTTCGTAGTCCACGTTTGAATTTTCTGGGAAAACAAAACACGTTGAAAATGCTTAATATTACCGCGCGCATTATTCTGCTTAAAGGGCAAAGCATCCACCTTCGTAGACCTAGTATTGTCAACCTTCACCCTGATTTAAGCATGCATATCATATTTTGGGCAACTCATATTTTAGTGGGTTAGAATAAAATGTTGTGTTCTTTAAACTTGGGTACTAGGTACTAATGCAACCAGCCTACTGACAATTATGTGATTTTGGGCATGTTTACAACTCATATTTTAATGGGTTAGAATAAATGTTGTGTTCTTTAAACTTAGGTACTAGGTGCTAATGCAACCAGCCTACTGACAATTATGTGATTTTGGGTGATCGACGCTACATTAATTATGTGATTGCGGCGAAGGATATTATATTAGCGGCATCCTAACTTGGCAGGACCCTCATAATACAAATATGGATATTGATTTTGTTTTCTTTTGTTTTTGTTTGGGTAATGATAAGTATCAGACCTGTCAATTTGGACAACAGGTTAGATATGGATCAGGTGTCTATGGATTCAGGTAAAATACGAATTGAGTGTATTTCGGATTCGGGTAAAATAGGGGCATGTCTATTTAAGTTATACGGGGTTCGGATCGATCTAATGGGTTTAGAATATTTTGTTTGTGAGTTTCTTCTTTTTTGTCAAAATTAAAGATTCAGCATATTTGAAATTTCAAATTCTTTGTATTTAATGAACAAGTATTGTAATTGTAATTGTAATCTTTTAAAAGAATATTAAAGATATTCAAACTTTTCACTAGGATATATGTACGTCATGGATGAGCGGCCAGAGAGTCGAGCCCTGTGAGTTGGTTTGTGGACTAAAACATAGTTAGTAATAAATCGTGTCATTTATGAGTTAGCTCGTTTAAAGCATGTTAACTAGTCAGAATGGTTCTAGCCGCTTGTAACACATTTAATTATTGGATATTTTTGTTAAATAAATTATCATTATCTAAGCAAGTGTACTTTATAGAAGGGGAGCCTTGGAGCAACGGTAAGGTTGTCTCCGTGTGACGAAAAGGTCACTTGTTTGACCCGTGGAATCAGCCACTGACAAAGTTAAGTTAGACTGCCTACAATTCACCCCTTGGGGTGCGGCCCTTCCCCGGACCCTCCGTAAACGCGGGATGCTTGTACACCGGGTTGCCTTTTTAAGCAAGTGTACTTTATTAATGAATTGATCCTAACTTGAATGAGAGCCAACCCATTATCCAACACTAGCACTATAATTCGAGACCAGTTAGAATAAAAATCAAATGAAAGGAAATTGGAGCAGTGCAAGATATTCCAATTATGTTTTAATTATAACATCAAATTAGATTATTTTAGAGTAACACTATTTAAAATATGATCAAACATATACATTTCATTAAACATAAAATGACGTCACTTGCACACTTTTAGTATTTGTCTTATTCTAGGTTGATTTTCTTAAGATTAGATCGGTATTCCACACCACTTTATACCCCATTTTTTAAGGTTTCTGATTTATAAATTATATATGACATTATTTTATGAGCACAAAGTTGGAAAAGAAAGGATACTATTACTTAATTTATAAAGGGATACGATAACTATATTAACATCTTTCTAAATGAACCGATATAATGAATAAATATTATTGTTAAGAGGGTTAAATTTTGTTATGAAGGTTAAGTTAAAGAAAAATCAAAAAATAAAGTTATAATATTTGGGTCGAATGGGTCAGTCCAAGTGTGTGTTAGGGTTGACCCACTAATTTGCAGATTTTTCGGGTGCGGTTATTTTCACGTTCAGGTCAAGAACATCATGTTCAAAATCCAAAATTTTCAGGTAGGTTCGAGTCAGATTTTTGAGTCAGGTTAATTTTTGCTATGTCTAATAAGTATACCCATTGAATGGGCTTTCCATGTAGGAGTTACCGAATGGAATTAGTGGGCAGAGAAGGAGTGCACGATTATTGGACTGGATTCGACAAAGGCCTACATAGACCTCAGTAGCCCCACAAGGGCTTGTTGAGTTTCTAGTATAATATTTTTAGAAAGAGATTAAAAGTTGTGTAATAGTTTGGTTCAGGTCGACTCATTTAACAAAGAGTCGGTTTTATATCAACCCTAAACATAGCTTAGATTTACTCAAAGATTGAAAAAACATATTTTCACACTAAATTGTCAAATCGTGTCTACTTCAGGTAAATCAGTTGGGTTTGTATTTCTTTAAGTAACTTCAGATCAGGTTCACGCTATGTTATTGTGTCGAATTAAGCTTTTCTAACTCTTTCTACCACTAAAATTCAACTTAGGACCCCAAGAATAGGGGAAATTGTTGGCACCAATTGAATTGCAAGTTCTAGTTAAATAAGGACTGGAATATGGATATGGATGTGGATTACATATAGATTTTTAAGATAGATAAGAAATGGTTACTGTAACTTTCTGACAAGTTGTGTCGGCCCCTAAGACTCAAACGGGGAGGTTTGGACAAAGATGGGTCGCCATGACCGCTGATGAAATGATGAATGATCGATAAATGCGGGCAAATTTACTTATTGTAGGCTCGTCATAGTTTATTGGTAAAAGCTGTACACTAAATTCTCTTCTCCCAATCGTTGGGCTCTTTCACTTCTTCTTGTCACCCCCGCCGCCCCCCCCCCCAAAAAAAAAACCACCAAAAAAAAAAATCTACTTACTAGAAAGCAACAACTAATAAAATAAACCAGCATAAGATATCTCAACACTAACCTAAACAATGCAATCCTCACAATACCAAGCAAGATTAAGATTTGGTTATCTTTGTCACTGTATGTAATATACCCCCTCCGTCTTATATTCATCACCAAAATGATCACTTCTCATGTTCGATATTATTGAGAAAGTTTGCTTTTTCAACAACTTAACATTATTTTTATTGGTTGAAACTCATTTCAATAATGTAAGTATATTTAATATTTATTTTTGCATATTTCCTAAGAGAGACTATGATTATAAAATGGAAGGAGTAAGAATAAGTGACAACAAAGAGCATGAAATCTCTTCTTTGGTAATATTAGGTTCCAAAGTTTATCTTGACTTATTTGCCTACCAACCTCTCTTAGCTGATGGAGAGGAGGATCAGGTCGACATTTTTCACCTTAAAGTTTCCCAACTGACAATCTATATATCCAAGTTCATTGGAAATATATCATGTTAATTCAACAAAAGTTTTCCTAATGGGGAAAATTCAACAAAGCATTTGTCATCTATACTCTACATAATAATAATCTTCTATTAATAGTAATTTCCAGCATGAGAGTCAATGTCGGAAGTGTATACATTTTCTACCGCTGCTTAAACTCAATAAGTTTAATTTCTACTAGTGATTACTGGGAAACTTCAAACAATACCACAAGGCGAGAGAAAAGGGGGGGGGGGGGGGGGGGGGGGGGGGGAGGAGAGGAGGAGAACATCACATTCCTACTTCCCACATGCCTCTCTCTCACTCCAGAGTCTTCACATCTCCTCATATCTCTATCCTTCATTCTCTGCACCTTCTTCGCTCTCTACACCACAACTGTCACGCCTCAACTCTAATTACCTTAATACTCTTAGTTAACATTAACTAGTTTCTAGTGATTAACACAACAAAAAAATTGAATGCTAATGGACAAGGCTAGGTGTTGAGAATTTTAGTTAAAAAAAAGCCTGCCGAACATTCTTGAATAGTTGAAATGGTTATTCTAATCCAAAACATAAATGTAAGTGTCTTTATCCAATATAGTAAACTATACACAAATAACGCATTGACTCTTCGACACGTTGATTGTGAGCTTGCTAGATTCCTTTGCCTTAACTGTAAGGTACTATTTTCAAGCTGGTTGAGAATAGTTTCTCAAACATCACCTGGAAACATGAAACATAAAAATTTCGAAAAATGAGCTGAAACCCAGCATGCTTATTCCCACACTATAAAATTTAAACTTTTGGAACAATTTAGTTGGGCATCCACATTTCAATTCATTTTATCTCAAAAACAGGGGAGAGAGATAGAGAATATGATTAAAACTACTTTTGCTGGTTATTATTTGGAACCGATGAGCTTATACTTACGATGCGATCATGAATAGGTGTGCACTTGTCAGGCTAATCGAGAAGTCTGATCTGAGGTCACGCGGGTGAATTGGAGCACGTAAGCCTTGATAACTTATAAAGGTGGGACCCATTCACTATATGACAAAACAATGCTTGAAATGATTCATTGAATACTTATTATAAGATTTTGGTATTTATAAAATGATAAATGAATTTTTGTAGGATACAGACAGTAAACATACCTAAAACTTTTAAAGTCTCTCCCTTTCTATAAAATAATTGATTATGGCATTGAAACGATGAAAATGACCATTTTTGCTCCAAAAATATTTATATTCTTGCTTAGTAGTAGAGTATCAAGTAACTTCTAAATTTTCTTATTAACTAGAACCATGGTAGTAATTTACAATTTTCCATTGGCCCTTCCTTTACTTAGTAATACACCGTCATTAGCATAATCTTTATTACAATTATTATTACTATTACTATTAAGGTTATTATCTTTATTATTGACATTATTATTGTTATTATTAATAAGTTGTATGTGTTAGGCTAAGCTTTCCTCCCATATTATACTTATTATTAATATCACGGTTATTATCATTGTTACGAGTATAGTCGTCACTTTTGTTATCTCTATCATTAAAAATCATCATTTCTCATTATTATAATAATTAGAATTAAAGTGATATTTCATTAGTTTTAGAGAATCATCTTTGATAAGGTTTGGGTTAGCCGAGTTCAATTTGCGATGCTAATAGTTTTTAGTGTCAAGTATATGATTTTGGGTCCAAAGTAAAAGATATTTCTTTGTAAGGCCTCTAGTGGCTTCGACGTTTATTTATATATTACATCACAAGAAATATGTCATCCACCATCCTTCAAGCATAAATCTATTTATTCCCAAACACTTAACTAATCTTTAATACCAATCTCAACACCTTTGTCTTACCATTTTAATTAAGCCATCAGAACCAAGCTCCCAAATTACTTTTAATAGATTCTACCTCCCAAATTCCCAAACTAAACTTCATTCAATCCGCCTAATTCAACCTTCAAAATTTACATTAAATTTAATTTGTTTTTAAAATCTGCAAAATAATATTTCTACTCAGTTCTCACATAAAAACACATTCCAACATCTCCAATATAGTTCAAAACTTATATTAAACAAGTTTATTTCCAAAAATCCTCCCAAAATTGCACTCCAAAATTCGTCCTTAATCAATCAATTTCCAATGTCTCCAAAATAACTCTTTCCCCCTTCCTCCCTCAACCTCAATGCTCAACCAACCAAACTTTATGTCACAACTTCACAACCAATCCATCCTCAATTCCTCAACCACCGCAACATCAATTCACTCTAACCTCAAAATCACCATAACAAGTTTGAAATTGACATATCACTTGACTAAAAATAAAAACATATTTATGAATTAAAGTGAAGAATTAGATTGTGAAAATTAATAAAGAGCTTTAGGGTTTATCTTCTCAAGTATCAAGTATGGCAAAGGAAGGGAGAGTGGAAAATGGTGGAGGCGGCAAGCAACTAGCAACGGCTAGCGGCTGATGCAGGTGGTAGTGGGCTGCCATGAGAGGGGGCAGAGAATGATGAAGGCAACAAGGGGTTTATGCGGAGAGAATGAAAGAAGAGTGAAAGAAAGGGGGAGAAGGGAACTAATCTTAGCTTTATTTATCCTAACATCTTAACCCCCTAATGCTAGACACTCCTTTTTTGTCTTTTTCTTTTGTAGTAAAATGACTCTCCTCCGAAACTAGTAAATATTTTGGACTAATATCAGTATCCTCTTGGTTTTTTTAGAAATGAAATATAAATTTCACCCAATTAATCGGTAGGCTCTTTGCATTTATTTCTATCTTGTTTATTAATTTTATGGTCTCATTTATCTATTTATTTGTAAGTTCCGAGTGATTTTACATGGAGCATAACTCAATTTATTTCAAGACTACTTCGTCATCTCAACCTGCAATTTCATAAATTTATCGAATGATGAATTGCAATGCGGCACCAAACTTAATTAATTTAAATGAAAATTAATCAAAATAGTTAGCATGATTTAGGTTTTGTCATTACAATCTTCCCCCCTTAAAAAAAGTTTCACCCTCGAAACCTACAAATTTGAAAGAAACCATAGATTTAGCTTAAGCAAATATGGAAAATATTGTACACATGCTTAAGTTTCACTGGTAAATCCAATTTATAAGCCACTGGGTTGAACTTTTCAATGATTTCATGGGCCCGAATAAACATAAGACTTAGTTTCCATATGATATTAAACCTCACAAGACTTTGTTTGGAGGAACCTTTAAGAATACTTGATCCAACTTACTTCAATACAACTCATCATTTAAGGCTCTGTCCTAATAAAAGGTCCTTATTTGTGTCCTTAATGGTATCACATGCTGTCCAAGGAATAAACTATTGGCTATGTCCTAAAATTCGATGCCATCCTGTGATTTGTGCCTTTTAGTCCCTTTCTGGCTAGCATTGAAGATTTTGCCTTGCATCTGTAACTTGATTATTTAGATGACCTTCCCTATCAAACTAGTCAAGGGTTTGTTCTAGGTCTAATTCAACATTGAAGATGAATATATTGAAGGATGAAAATGGTAAAAATGGTAATTAAGTGAGTTACTATTTAAAAAAGAAATACAAAATGATATTAGAAGTAATTAATAAAGAAGGGTTTGTCACGGGATGGCTAGAATAAAGCTAGCTATGAGATACTTAAGAATTCATAATAGAAGGCTAGTAAAATCATGGTTTGCGAGCAAAGATCACCAGGGAAATCGACAGATAGTCAACCAAACAGAGATTTGAAGGATTGAATTCGAGCCACTTCAAAAGAAAAAGGTAGTTCAGTTGCATTTGGGTTTGGCAGATGAATTATAAATAAAATAATAGCAACTAAGTTTTAAGTGGATGACTTTCTGACCACAATCAATATGACAAATGTGATTGACAGATTTGGACAAGCAAGGTATAGAATATCTTCGATTTATTGTAAAATAAATTCAGAGGAATATTCCCTTGCTCACTTGAAATAAGTCCAAATAAGCAACAAGATTGAATAGAAAGGAATCGAGTTCCTTGACGAAGAGTAGAATATAAAAGCAAGATGAACGGCAGGGCTACGACAATCCATCTTCCCCTACCTTTTTTTTTGGGATAAGAAGGGTAAGAAGTATAATCTAAGAAGCTCTTCTCTCAAGGGCTCTTCCTAAATTATCCTCAAAGAGGATACGACAAAGGTTCCTATGAGGGATCACATCCCACACACTTGTGGAATGAAGTGATAATCCCAATTTAGCCAGCTAGTTGACTGCACTGTTACCTTGTCTAAAAATATAATTAATAACAACATTGTTGAACATATCAATGTAAGTAGTGATATCATGAACTAGCACTTGAATTTCCCATAGCATTTGAATTTCTCCTTGCACTGCTTAGATGAGAATTTTGTTGTCACCTTCAATATGAATGTCAGTAAAACATACTTGTATACCTGCTTTGATCCCATTACGCATAGCTGTTGCTTCTGCTACTAATACGGAAGCTGCTCCTTGCTACAGCTTGTATGAATCTCCCTTGCCAATTGCAGATGATGAATCCTTCTGCGCCTCCTTGAGAATTTTTAGAACCGTCAAAGTTGATCTTGACGAATCCTCCTTGAGATTTACTTCATCTTATCCACCGCGTCTGCTTACGACTATCGGATATATGATATGGTTTGGATGGAAAAAGTGTTTGTGTTAGTTGTGTCTAATGCACCATTCTACTAGCTTCTTTTGTTCTTAAAAGAGAGATACTTGGACCAGATGTTTCATTACGAAATATCTTATTATTCTGCGTTTTCCATATGCTCCAAAAGAGTGCGACAATTCTATTGATCTTAGCGGATGGAGTAGATTGCTTTAAATTGGAAAGCCAATTTTCAATCTTTAACTAAGGATTATTTGGTAGGTCAATAGTGATCCAATTATGATCACTTGCTAATTGCCCAAGTTGTTGAGCATTCTCACACCCTAAAAATAGATGCTCTGCACCCTCAATAGTAACGTCGCAATGAGGGCAAATTGGATCAATATCCATACATCTAAGGAATAAATTCCCCGAGTAGGAAGAGATGCATGACATATTTGCCAAAGGAAAACCTTTAATTTAGGCATAATGTCTAACTTCCATATCCAGCTGAATTCCCATGTATGAGATGTTCGAAGATCCAGTATATGGGCAGCCCATGTAGTTGATTTTGTGGAAAAATCTCCACTTCTTGAAAGACCCCAACAAATAGTATCAGGTATGGGATTAAACGGAATTGGTGTTGCCAAAATTGCCTGGAGGCAGGGATGACTAACCATTCCCTGTAATTTGATAGTGTCCCATTCTTTTGAAGGGGAAATAAAATGCGACACTTTACGTGAAGTATCAATGATGTGGTTATCTAATACACCCATATGATCAGCAAGACTACCATTATCGTACCATTGGTCTAACTAGAAGTTAATATTTGTTCCATCTACTACTTTCACAGTCTTCCTTCACGAAATTGTTGATGGTTTTTAAGAATACATTTCCATGCCCATGAGTCATATCGCGGAGGCTTGACTATGAAGAAGTTTTCATTGATTGGATATTTAGACGACATTTGGTCCGTCCAAAGACTTTGATTATTGAAAAGTCTCCAAGCCAGTTTGCTTATAAACACATTATTACTAACCTCAATCTTCTGAAGGCCAAGGCCTCGTGATTTCTTGGGTCGACAAATCTTATCCCATGAAATCATGGGAAGTCCATTGTTAGTATCAGATTTCTTCTAAAAGAAATCTCTACTAATTTTATCAATTTTCTTATTAGTCAAACTCGGCAGTTCGAAGCATTGCATTGTGTGTACTGGCATAGATTCAATATTTGTCTAAATTAAGGCAACTCTACCTGCTGTAGAAATGTTTAAAGCTTTCCAATTTTGGAGTTTGGCCGCAGTCTTATTAACTAGTTCTGAGAAAGTCTCTGCTTTGGTCCACCCTTAAAGACTGGACATCTCAAATACCTACCCAGGTTATCCTGATGCTTAATATTAAAGACAGGAGATACTATATGTCCGTCATGTGCACTTGCATTCTTTGAAAAAGTAAGAGACGATTTCTGATAATTAATGAGTTAGCCTGACTTTTTACAAAAGCTATTAAAGATTGAGCTCAGTCTCTAGCACGACTCGAGATTTGTTCGACAGAAAAGAAAGCTATCATATGCGAATAAGAGGCATGGTAGTTTGTCCGCTCGAGGGGCAATTTTGAAGCCTATCCCACTTTTCTTTTTAATTTGTTCTTCTCGAAGTGTTCGCATTAGTACTTCCATGCATGTCAGAAAAGGATAGGGTGACAAAGGGCCACCCTAGTGTATTCCTCTAGATGGTGAGAAAAACCTAGACACCTCATCATTTACAATAACTGAATAGGATACCGTGGTAACATGTTGCTGAATCTAGTAATCCATCTTTGATGAAATCCTAACTGTTTAATGCTTTCAACAAGAATTTCCTTTCAACTCTATCATAAGCTTTTTCCATATCGAGTTTGAGTGCAACCAAGGATTTCTTCTCTTTCATGGCGTTAAATTTGTTAAGGACCTCGTGCAATAATAGAATATTATCATGGATAGATCGATGTGGAGCAAAGGTGCTCTGAATAGGATCAATAATTTTTTCAAGTAATGGTTGCATTTTGTTAATCAGACTTTTAGCAATAACCTTATAGAGAGTATTACACAAACTAATTGATCGAAACTACGCTGTCGATAAGGGGTTATCAACTTTGGGTATTAAAGCTATAAGCGTATGGTTAATTTGCTTTAAGTGTTTCTCATCCTGAAAGGACTTAACAGCCTGACAAACATCTTTCTGAATAACATACTAATAGTCTTGAAAGAATGCTGCAATAAAGCCATCCAACCCTGGGGCTTTAAACTTATCCATTTGAAAGATGCCTCTTTGATTTCATAATCCTGAATGGGTTTGATTAAATTCTCATTCTCTTCGGGGGAAACCATGTTGGGAAGATCAACATCAATATTAGATGGACCTTGCGTAGATGTGAAATGTAGTTTAAAGTCATTAACAAATAGCTTTTGAATATCGGCATCATCCTCCAGCCAGACTCTTGATGAGTCCTTAATCTTGTCGATAGTAGAACTTGATTTTCTAGCTTTTATTACTTGATGAAATATCTAGAGTTTCTATTTTCATTAACTAGCCATTCCTTTCATGCCAGTCTTCCCTAGTATTTTTGGTTTAACAAATGCATTTTTTCACGCTACTTAATGAGTCTATAATGCCAATTATTAAGACATATACTATTAGGTTGTACCACAAGTTTTGGTTCAACTTGTAGTAACTTGTCAAATTTTTTCCGAGTTTTTGCTTAAAATTTCCAAACGTACGCTTGCTCCAAGATTTGAGATCAAGTTTTATCTTCTTGAATTTTTGTGCAATACAATACATCAGCTTGCCTGATAAAGACAGTTTTCAATTCTTTATAACTAAGCAATGCTTATCTTGATATTGGGCCTATGAATGTTGATATCTGAAGTTTGTGTCCTTTCTAGGAGGGTGTGTAGGACCTGTGTTAAGATAGACATAAGAGTGTTCTGAACAAGTAAAAGGGCCATTGGTCATGAGATAATTAGGGAAGAGTCACAGACAATCTTCCCTAAAGATAACTCTGTCTAGGTTTTCATAAATAAGTTTACCATGGAGAATTTTTTTCCATGTGAAAATTCTTCCTCATACATTAGTGTCGTGACCTTTACACAGTGTAAGGAAGTCATTTAGTCTATGCAATCGCGATGGACATAGCTGTGAAGCCCCAATTTTTTCATAAGAATGCAACATTTTATCGAAGGCTCCTAGAATACACCAAGGTAGTTTTATAACGATTCCAAAAATCATTTTTTTAATGACTCTAGGCTGGTGCATAAACCACAGTGACTATACACTGTTTATTAGTACTTTTCTTAAGAACAAAGCAATGAATTGTTCGATTTTCCTTGGCTATAACGTTGACTTGAACATGGTCAGCTTTCCATATGAGTCATATAGCTCTCACACGATTATGAGGTAAAACGGAATCATAATTCCAAAACCCAAGAGTTTTGATAATTCTCTGAGCATTTTGTTCATTAACCATTGTCTCAGTCAAAATTGATATATCCGGGTTAATTGTTCTAATTAATAAATTCAACCCCGAGTTGGAGTTGTGCCTTTTTTGCTCCCTGAACATTCCAAGCAATTAATTTCATTAAACAAAATAGATGAAGTAACCTTGTTTCCATACTAAGGCATGACTTTGTTGGGTTGCTAAGTAAGGACTCATCAATAGTGTAAAAAGCACTTGAGACTGATGAACAAGTAACAGGGACGTAGAATATCAGTAAGGTGATTGAAGCAATGCATACAATTCCTAGCACTAGACGGGGAAAGGCAACGTCCATAATGCATTGGTCCAAACATATTATTCCACCACGATTCACTAAAAGCCTCAGTATTTGATCCAAATAATAAAAATTGTTGCAGAATAAGAACCATAGTATGTGTCTGTTTATCCATAGGATCGGTCAGAGAAATGGCCTTGGGAAATAGTAGAAATTGCATGTTTCCACTCACCAACACAAGCAGAGCAATTGTAAGATTCAGATCATACGACATTAGTCGAATAAAATAATAACATGAAATGTAATAAGTTGGACCGACCAAACTCAATTCAATACAAATGGGACAAGTGAACTGGCACTAATGAATCTCTTGAGAATAACATTGGGTGCTATCCGTGCACTCCACATGAAACTTGTAACACGTCTCTAAAGGACCTTTCAACCAATATAAACTAAGTACAGCGATTGGCATGATAGCAAGGACTGAAGTAGCTAGGTTCACGCCGGACAAAAAACCAACTACAAACACAAAGATATCATAGAGACAAACCCAGTCCCCTAAGAAATAAGGTACTGCAAACTAGTTAAAATGATTGGTAGACCCTGATTTCTAATAAAAAACAAAGCACCCCGCACATCTAAGCTTTTGAGGAGCTATTGTGAATGCTAAAATGTATTGACTACTCGCAAATATTGTAAACCAAGATTTACCTTCCCTTATGAATTTCAACTTAACTGACAATGAACAATCATATGAAGATAGCAAATTGGCTCTGGGAGATCTATGTTCCCATGGCAAAGTAACATCAACCAAAGGACACAAATTGGTTTCTTCATGCGTTAATTCCAGCGCAATTTTCGTGGTTCCAAACAACAATTGCCAATTACAAAAAGGCTTGATGGAGTCAGGTTCAAGCATAGCAAATTCAAGAATGCTGACCAAATACACCCAGAACAGCTGACAACGGAGCTCTATTTCCAGGCCTATCGCACACCCACCCCTTGATTTTCGATTTATTATATACCCAGAAGGAAGCAAGTTACGTGCATCCCCAATAATACATACGAATCAAAAGTTCCCGATCAAGCATAAACACCTTAATGTTATGAAAATAAAAAGAGAAGAAGAGCATCGATTACTAACCCGAGCTCCGAAGCAGACAAAAAGGGTTGAATCAACCCCGATTCGGTTGATAAATCTAATGATGGGCCATAGATAAAGTGTGATATAAGGCGCCGCATGCTGAAGAGGTTTCGAATAGCCCATATCATCATCGATCTAAGCAGAAGACATGCAGTCAACGTTGAGATGGCCATCAGATCTGCAATGGTTCAGAGGTAGGCTAGTCACACAAGGCAATGAAATCGCACAGCACAACCAGAAGAAGTGAGAAATAGATCTAATTATGAGCCATGGGTATGGAGGAGTATGCAACGGACAAGGCTGAAGAAGGCCCAAACATCCCTCATTGTCAGGGATCTAGACAGTACACTTATAGTCTATAATGATCTGGCCCTTAGATTTGCAAGGGCCCAGTGCAAATTGAGGGACACCATGAACGAACACCAAATACGGCAATTTGAAGTGAGAAAGTAGGCCATGAGATGTCTTTGGGAAGGCTAAAGATGCATCATGAATTAGTCTAGATGTAGTCCAAATGATTAACAATGAAAAAAGCAAGAGGAGCACTTGGTCAGGGGGCTTGTTCATAGGGAGGAAAAGGAAAACAGAGGAACTCAGATGAATGATAGGGGACTCTCTCTCCCTCTCTCTCTCTCTCTCTCTCTCTCTCTCGAGGGGCCAGCTATCAAACAAAATACTTCAGCAAAATATCTTCCCCCACCCTAGTGGGAGCTGAATCGTAGCTTTAATTTTAATTTTAAAACAAACTATCCGTCCTTATTATTACGAATAAATGGAATGCAGGGTATATGCATAAATACACTTATAGCGGAGTGAAAAAAAGAAGATGATGAAAGCCAAGAATATCGGAATGTCATCAAGCATTTAAAGTTAATTAGGAACGTATCCCATTTTTAGCAATGAGTTTCAAAGACATAGTGAATCATACTAGAAGGAAGGTATGAGCACTCTTGAGGATCTACAAACTCTAGAGGTTTGGAATGAAAAGAGGAATCTAACTAACATTGGAAGGAAGAAAATTTTAAAGATAAGACAAGTTAAACAATCACGAGAAATGCTAGAGGGAGGTGCATTGATACAAAAGACAGC
Organism: Carnegiea gigantea; assembly: GCA_029747015.1. Taxonomy (NCBI): domain Eukaryota; kingdom Viridiplantae; phylum Streptophyta; class Magnoliopsida; order Caryophyllales; family Cactaceae; genus Carnegiea; species Carnegiea gigantea. The sequence goes on from JAKOGI010000754.1 coordinate 155,076, forward strand.
TTTAGTTGGCAAAGTTTGGATGCCAGTTAAGATCCTTCAAGGAATCAAGAAGAGATGCAATAGCAAAGAGATGACGCCCACAAACAAATCAAGGTTGTTAAGGGAGAAGCAAATCAATGGCTGAAAGTAATGAGAATACTGCTAATTTAAGATTTTAGTGAAAAAAGTAGATGGTAGGTTTTGAAATGATGGGTAAAGAAATAGTACTTTGAGATAAATAGACTAAAAATAACTATAAGCATAGATAATTCAAGAATGAAAGATAGTAAGAGTCAATTACTTCTATATTTTAATTACAAAGGAACACAAACATTTGGTGTTAATTTGGAAGCCAGGCTGACAATAAAAATAAACTATTTAAATGGTGATCAAATAGTTTTTGCAAAGCAGATGGGATTAATAAATTTTAGAAGGAATTACGAGTTAAACTATATTACTGTATAATAGGGTGTGGCTAGCTCTAGGGTGTAACCCAAGATATCAAGGGTTCTCACAAAAGGATACACAATTTTGTATTGAATAGTTAAAAGGAAGGTTTTGTCATTGATGGGCCAAAGGTCTCAATAGACTCTTTTAGATCCATACAAGGGCTTATATAGCTAAAGTTACATGCAAGGACGGTAGCGGATCCTAGACCCAATCGAAATCCATTAAAGCCGATCTATTTTTAAGGATCTGGATCCTAAAAATTTAGACATGATTGGATTTTTAAAGGATCGGGCTCCTTTAGGATATGGCACAGATCTGGATATGGATCTGAGACTTTGAGACCCATACCCGACCCTCAACTCATATACAAACTCTTTTTTTTTTTTTGAACCTTGCGTTGGTGGCTTGGTGCGTAATTCGTATAGCCTTCCTGCTAGCCTAGGGTTTTTTGGCCTTTTGAGCTTTGAGTCCCTCACTCTCCCTCTTAGTCTCTCTCTCTCTGAGATTTTTCAGCCAGTCTTCACCGTCTGCCGTCTCCACTCCACGGCTCCACCAGTCCTCATCCTCCGACACCGGTTCTAGTCCTCCAGAGTCACGCTCGGCACAACACCTTCAGAGCGGGCGCTACATCTTCACCATGGTTTCACCAAAGGCCCAGAACCTAGCGGCCCATGCTACATCTTCACTTGAGGCTGTTTTCCGGCACTTTTGTCCAGAGTCCTAGCCACTCCCAACCTCCTAGGTAATTTTTCGGCGCCTCTGTTGTTGAGATTTTATGTTTTCTGCTGTTTTCGAAACATTAGTCATCACTAGATTCACTCAATTTCATTGGTAATTAGGTTTGCTGACTGCCTTCAGGTTGTTGTATCCTGAATTTATGTTTTACTGATGATACACTGACTTAGTTATGTTTTTTCGGCTGTTTTCTGACTGTATATAGTCTGATTATTTTTTTTATCTTTTCTTTTGTTTGGCCTCAATATTTTTATCCTACATTTATGAAATCGTTAATCTTTGGCTGACTGTTTTGGTTTGTTTCTCATCGATGAGTCATGAGTTATATTAAGATGCTAATATGGATAGTTTTAGAGGGAAGGATTTGCTATTTTATAGTGAAAAATAGGTAATCTGGGCTGACTATTGAGTTTATATTTGAGATTGTGTTCCAAATTTTATTTGTAGCATGTGTGTTTTATTGAGACTCTTAAGGTAAAGTAGAATTCATTTCATGTCTTCATGAGTTTAGATTATAATGCCACTTGAGGAAGAATCTAATTGTGCTGAGTCTAGGGCCAAGTGTGCCCAATCGAAAGATACATGTGTTGGTGGTTCCTCCAGTTTGCTACCAACAACTAGACATAGATATCCAGTGCTAAAGCCAGAGGGAATCTGTATTGACCTAGAGGATGATGCCCAGACCCAAGAACCTGAATCATGGAATTATACACCAAAAAGTAGGAAGCTTACTTCAAAGGTGTGACACACTTTTGAAAGGATTGGTCAATGGACAACAAAAGGCAAAATGTCGTTATTGTAAGAAAGTGATGTCCGTTAATTTTGGAAATGGAACTTCCCATCTAAAAGAGCATGCAGAAAAGGTTTGCTCGGGTAGGCATTTAAGATTTAGGGCTGGTCAAAGGAAAATAAAGGTAATAAAAGAAATGATAGAACAAATACCTTGGAACTAAAGGCATCGTATGAGGGTACTTTTGATCAAGAATTCTCTAGGAAAAAGTTGTTGAGTATGGTAGTGATGCATGAGTATCCATTGTCAATGGTGGACCATGTAGGTTTTAGGAGATTAGTTAATAGCCTAAATTCTAAATTCAAGATGATTTCTAGGAACACCTTACGATGTGATATCATGAAAATGTTTCAAAGTGAGAAAATGGCCCCTCAAGAGTTGCTGGTTCATAATTCAAGTAGGATTGCACTTATTACTGATATGTGGACAACATCAAATCAGAAAAAAGGATATATGGCTGTTACTTCGCACTTTATTGATGAACAATGGGTTTTGTGCAGCAGGACTTTAAGGTAATATTTTTTAATTACACATTGATTATGCTTTTCTTTTTTTGTTAATTTTTATTATATATGTTTTTGCTAGTCTATTTTATTTTTCTAGGTTTTCGCATGTGCCTTGCCCACAGACTAAAGCTGTTGCTTGCTAAGATTTTGATGGATTGCTTATCTTAATACAGCATTGCAAACAAAATATCATATGTGGTTGTTGATAATTGTTCTGCAAATGATGCAATGATAGGTATTTTAAGAGATTACTTTTAGCCTAAGTCTCTTATATTAGGTGGAGCTTTTTTACATATGAGGTGTGCCGCCCATATTCTTAATTTGATTGTCAAAGATGGATGTGATCGATTCTGGAATTGAAGAGATTCGGGAATCTGTTACTTTTTGCATGTTGATCCCAAAAAGGATTGAAAGGTTTTCTGAAGCTTGTCGATTTTTTCAGTTGAGAATGTCTAAAATGTTAGCTCTTGATTGCAAAACTAGATGGAACTCTACTTTCTTAATTCTTCAAACAACTATGCCTTGCAAGGAAGTGTTTGACAGATTGAAGCATTTAAATAAAAGGCTTAAGTTTGTGGTTTCAAATGAAAATGATTGGGAGATGACTGAAAATATTTGTGCGAAGTTGGAGATTTTCTATAGAACCACTAAGGCATTCTCTGGTCGGAAATACCCAACCGTGAATTTGTTTCTTCAACGAATTTGTGTAGGTAGACGTTAGTCAGCAAATGAGTCAAAAGTCATACGAAAAATGGCAGCAAATATAATTGAAAAATTCGATAAATATTAGAGTCAAACTAATGGAATATTAGATACAAGGAACAAGATAGATTTTGTTGATTAATATTTTAAGAGAATATATAATGACGGTGCTAAGTTGGAATTGGAAAGAATTAGGGGTATAGTTGGTGATCTCTTAGCTGAATATCAAAAAAGTGGTGTTGAAATTAATGCGCAGTAGCATGTTGGTTCTTCTAAGATACCATCTAAAGGTTCTATGAAGCTGAAACTTTCGGATAGCTTTAATGTTGATGATGAGGAAGAGTTCACTCAGGCAAAGAAGACAAAGCAGCGAAGGGTAAACGTGAGGTGTGAATTGGACCATTACTTGGATGATGATACGTTGCCTGATGATACAGAATTTGATGTTCTTGATTATTGGAAAAAAGATCACAAGTACCCAACATTACGACAGATTGATAGGGACATCCTTGCAATTTCTATTTCTACTGTCGCTTCAGAAAATGCTTTTAGTATGAGTGGAATAGTGCTTAGTCCTCATCGATGCAGGCTCCAAGAAAAGACCATGGAGGCATAGATGTGCTCACAAAACTGGATGACCGAAGATGTCAAAGGTGATGCGAATTTCTTTTATTATCAATTAACATCTTTTAAAATATTTTCTCTCACATCTATGTTTGATTTTCTATGAAGCTATTATGGAAAATCCTTATGCTTATGGTACAACTGTTGATGATTCTAACAATGAAGAACTAACCTCTGATGTCATTGATATGGTAATGGTACTCCTTATGTGACATACTTTGGTTTAAATACATTTCCAATTAATTTTTAATGAAACTAATTTTTATTGTTTATGCTTGTTTATCTTATCATCTGGATGCGTATACCGAAAATGAAAGAAATATGAATTTCTTGATGATGTATCAACTCAAAGGTGGATTCGTAGTGGACAAGACTTATTTTGAGCGCATTAAAAGTTAATGTATTTTTAGGTCTTTGGAGTTTGGCCTTATGGACTATTGATGTACTTTTAGACCTTTGGTATTATGGACTTTGTAATTTATTTTCAGCTTGCAGACCAAGGTTTCATAATTGATAGGGCATTTATGGATATTAGACAGCTTATTTAGTTTATGTGTAGTGACTTAATGAATGATAGTGGGCCACTATCAGTAATTTCTACTTATAATTTAGTATTTTGCTATGTGTTATGGCAGAGAAGTCAATTATATGGCAAAATTTTATGTATGCACTTTTGTCTTGTTGCGAAAAATAAGAAAGTGAAAAGAAAAAAGCGACTCAAAGTAGCAAGCCCGCTAGACCCTTTAGATCCAAAGGATCTGGGTCTAGATCCAAATTTTATAGACCTTATAAATTTGGATCCAATCTAGATCTAGATCTAAAAAATGAATCTGGATCTGGATCTTGACGGACCTGATCCGGACTCGATCTACTGTCATCCTAGTTATATGGGCTTGATAGGTTCAAAGTAAAGTTGCTTAGGTTTTTAACCCTTATATAAACATGTTGCATATCTTATTGCCCCATAATTCTCTGTTGTTGTACTTAAGGTTGTGCCTTGGAAAAACCCTTCTGAATTTGACATCTCAATCTTATAAAATCACTAATAATAATTCTATAGAGTCCATGCAATATATATACACACACAGGCGCACACGCGCACGCACACACACACATACACGCGCGCGCGCACACACACGGGTCGCTAATTATAATTTCTTACTAGCATGAGTTGTGATGCCGCGAAATCAAGTATGCTGAGTTCAACCACATTATAAAATCTCAAACCTCCAAAGGAGGTTTTCCTGCACACATTTTCAAGGTCTTGAACAACTCTTGTCGCCTCGATTGAAGCATGTTTATTTCTATAATGTGAATCAATGGCCTAAAGTTACAATATCAACCATAAATCACATCAAAGTGCCCTCTACCTCTTCATTACAAGGTACAATGATTTGTATACACCTTATATATGCAAGGCCGTATTGATTCACATAATTTGGAAACCAATTAATAACCACACTTTTTTGTTGCATAACAACCATATATTGCTGCATGTGATCCATATAATACCAAGTGACATACTAAGCTATTAAACTTCTATCACATAATCCCCTATAATGGATTATTCTTAAAAATCACCTACAACTGCGTAATGGACCCTCAAACACATGAACTATTGCAATAACTATCTCATAATGACTCAACCATAAATATTACAACATAATGCATTTCCATATTTAAAAAGTTAGATGTGGTTTGGTACTACATTAATCCCATAAAAAGTTACGAATGACATCCTCGCATCATGTCTAATCATCAACACACCAAACATTAAATATGCATGTGTACCTTAATGAAACCTCTAGCTTAAATTCATCCTCAGTAAACAAACGGGTAACCCCAAACTCCAATGAATCATCGCTATTAGCTTGGTAAGCTTCCCTAAGATGCGTACATCAATAGTAGGTTAACTAAATACTTCATTACTCTATTTTGTTAATGATTGAGTCTAAAGGTGTTACCTAACGATGTCGTTGACCTTAACACCAAGGCTGAGGGTTAAGTAAAGTACTAAAACATCCTCATTATACACCTGTGCACATGAACTCATAGTTAACACCTCACTTTCTAATCTAAAACAACTCAAAGACACCCTATAGCTCACAATGATTTCATAACCTGGCACTAATACCACAACTGTAACCTTCCAACTCTAATTAACTTCTAACTCTCAATTAACATTAACTAATTTCTAGTGATAACATAGCAAAAATATTGAATGTCAGAGGGTTACCACTGCCCATAACTAAGAAGGCTAGGTGTTGGGAATTTTGGTGAAAATAAGCATGCGAAACATTCCAGAATAGTTGAAATGGTTATTCTAATCCAAAACATAAATGTGAGTGTGCCCTTATCTAATATAGTGAACTATGCCCAAATACCACATCCACTCTTCGACACATTCAGTGTGAGCTTGCTAGACTCCTTTGCCTCAACTTTAAGGTACTACTCTTAAGCTGGTTGATGATAGTTTCTCAAACATCACCTGAAAATATGAAAACACAAAAATTGCAAAAAATGACTCAAGCCCAGTGCGCTTATCCCTATACTGTAAAATTTAAACTTTTGGAATAATTTATTTGGACACATACATTTCAATCCATTTTAGTTCAAAAACAGAGGAGAGGGAATATGATTAAAATTGTTTTGCAAGTTATTATCTAGAAGTGGAACCTGAACTAATGAGCTCGTACTTACGATGTGATTATTGAATAGTTGTACACCTGCTAGACTGACCAAGAAGCTTGACATGAGGCCACGCGGGTGAACTGGAGGGCATAGGCCTTGGTAACGGATACTGGTGGGTCCATTTGATGATGTGACAAAACAATGCTTGAATAATGATTCATGAAATACTTGTACATTATGAGATTTTGATGTTTATAGTAGGATAAATGAATTTTTATAACGTACATGTAGTAAATGTGCTTAGAGCTTTTAAAGGCTCTCCCTTTTTATAAAACAATTTATTTCGGCATTGAAACAATGAAAATGGCCACACTTCTGCTCCAAAAATATTTATATTCTGGGTTAGAGTTTCAATTAACTTCTAAATTTTCTTATTAACTACAACTATGGTAGTAATTCATAATTTTCCATTAGCCATTCCTTTACTTAGGAATACACCCATCATTATCATAATCTTTATTGCAATTATTATTACTATTGCTATTATTAAGGTTATTATCCTTATTATTGACATTATTACAGTTCTTATTAATAAGTTGTATAGGTTAGGCTAAGCTTTGTACTCATATTATAATTATTATTAATATCACAGCTATTATCATTATTACGAGTATAGTCATTAATTTTGTTATTCCTATCATTAACATCATCATTTTTCATTACTATAATAATTAGAATTACAAGTGAAATTTCATTAGTTTTAGAGAAGTATCTTTAATAAGGTTCGGGCTAGTAAGCTCAATTTGGAATGCTAGATTGTTTTTGGTGTCAAGATTATGATTTTGGGTCCAAAGCAAAAGATGTTCCTCTGTAAGGCCTCTAGCAGCTTTAACCTTTATTTATATATTTGAACATAAGAACATATGCCATCCTCCATGCTTCAAGCATGAATCAATCCTAATCATTTCCAAATACTTAACTAATCTTTGATACTAATCTCAACTCCTCAATCTTACCTAATTAAGCCATAAGAACCAAGCTCCTAAATTTCTTTTAATTGATTCTACCATCCAAATTCCCACACTGAACTTCCTTCAATCCCCCTAATTCAACCTTCAAAATTTACAATAAATTTAATTTGTTTTTAAAATCTCTAAAATAACATTTGTACTGAGTTCTCACATAAAAACACATGCCAACATCTCACATACATTTCAGGACTTATATTAAACAAGTTTATTTCCAAAAAGCCTCCCAAAATTATACTCTAAAATTCATCCTTAGTCAATTAATTTCCAAATTCCCAAAAATAACGGTTTTCCCCTACCTCCATACCTAGCCTTAAAAACTCAACCAACCAAACTTTATGTCACAACCTCATAACCAACCCACCCTCAATTCCTCCTTAACCACCACAACATCAATTCGCTCTAACTTCAAGATCGGCAGAACAAGTTTGAAATTAACACAAATTACTATTTGACCAGAAATAAAAGCATATTTATGAACTAAATTAAAGAATGAGATTATGGAAATTAGTAAAGAGCTTTAAGGTTTATCTTTTCAAGTATGGAAAAGCAAGGGAAAGTGGAAAGTGGTGGAGGCAGTGCAGCAACTAGCGACAGCCATTGTCTAGCAAAGGTGGCAGAGGGTTGGTGCGGGGAGCAGAGAATGGCGAAGGCAGCAAGGGGGTTATGTAGGTTGACTGAAAGAAGGTAGGAATATGTGGATCTAGTGAAACAAGGGGGGAGAAGGGAGCTAATTTTAGTTTTATTTAAGCCTAACATTTTAAGCACCTATTGTTAGATAATTCTTCTTCTTTTTTTTGGGTAGTAAAATGACTCTTCTCCTAAACTAATAAATATTTTGGACTAATATTAGTGTCCTCTTTGATTATTTGTAAACAAAATATAAATTTCACCCAATCAATTGGTAGACCTTTTGCATTTATTTCTATCTTGCTTATTAATTTTATGATTTCATTTTATCTATTTCTTTGTATATTTTGAGTGATTTTATATGGGGCATAACCCAATGTTTATTTCAAGGCTAATTCATCATTTTGACCTGTAATTGTATAAATTTATTGAATGCTGAATTGAAATGGATGCACAACTTAATTAATTAAAATGAAGATTAATCAAAATAGTCAACATGATTGAGGTTCGGGCCATTACGTTGCTCATCTCTTTGATTCCCTCCACCCCCTAATAGAGAACAATTTCTTTAGTAGTTTTCTTTTACGATCCATGTTCTCTATTAGATAAAGTTTTCCTTTTTTGGCTAATTTGTTGTTGGTTTTTGCTTATGTCGAATCACAACGTGGGTATTGGATTAATGGATAAATGGAACTCCCTTCTTCTGCTTCAGCTTCAGCTTTAGTTGCTAGTGATAGCAACAACAAGGAATCGCTCAACCCGGGGGTTAGACCCTGTTTATTAGACAGTATGTATGCTCCATCTTTTCCTTGATATGTTTTGGGGTTTTTTTGGTATTAGATCTTTGAATATTAAGAGGACAAGAAATTTGTTTATTGGATTCATATTATGATTATGGATATTTGGTCATGAAATGTTCTAAATTGATTTTTGATGATGAGGTCAGGACATGGGATTGCTCCATGGTTGGATTGTATTTATTCAGTATAAGTTTCAGGTTTACATTTTAATTTTAGCCTTTGACAATATTGGAATCAAGACACTCAATTTTAAGGCCTTCTGATTTCCTTGATCTGATTTCAAACTTTAGCATCGGAACCCCATCATTTGAGAAACAAAGATCAAACTCTGAAGACAGAGAAATTAGGGTTTGTGACTATATCATACAAGATAAAGTTTATGATTTTTTTGGTTAATTTGTGATGATTATATAGTACATAGAAATTGATATACAAAAATAGAAATTATGGTGGTCATAATTTATTCATTTTTTTTCGGTTTCTCATTTCGCTTGGATTTCTTCGCCTATTTTCGATTCCTTATCCTTTTTGCATATATGAGAAAAGGATGCAATGCCTTTTGGTGTAAAATTCAATTTTGTTCAGCTAAAAATGAGTTTGGCTACTTCATGACCATTCTCAATGAGTATTAGTCAAATTGTATTTGTTTCATGTTTTGACCAATGGGTTTATCTTGGTTTTAAGTATGTAAGTTTGGGATGAACTTGAGCATCACAGTATGATCCAATTATTCTACATGCTGATTTAAGTGTGTGATTAATAGTCAAACTAATTTAGGTGTTAGAAATGCAATGTTTGCTGGTAGATAATTTTTTAATGTCTTAGATGGCTTAGTATTGTTGACTGATGTCAATTTAAGCTCAATTATTTTTCTTTTTATAAAAAATTGTCATACTTTTATATCTAACCTTTAACTATGTAAGCAACAAGTATATGAACAAATAGTTTTGAGTGTTAGTGCTTATCGTGTTATTTTAGGTAGCTGTTAGCAGTTATGTTAGAGGGGGTGGATATCCTTTCTCTTCATCCCATCAGCTCTAATTTAATCATTTTGTTTGATTTTATATTTTGATTATAATAGTAACTTTTCATTTGGTTTAATCATGATGAATTTGATCAGATAGAGTCCTCGTTTCTATCCTTTGTTTATTCATGCACTCGAATCAAAACAATGAATGTGCACTTAGCTTTGATGATTTTGATGCATAATTTGCAAATCCCATAAATTGGTTGCCACTTATCATCTTCTACTTCTCCTGCCTTAGTAAATCTGTTCAAATTTGTGTAGTATGAAACCAAACCCTTTTTTTAATTAAGTGGGGGTTCCTATATGTGTTGAATTATCAGAACCAAAGCTATATCCTAAGAGGTGAGGCCTAGTAGGGAGTGCATTAGCCCATTAGGGAAACAAGTAAGATTCCATCTTTGTACAATTGCACTCATGAATTATATTTGGTTTGCTACTAGAGTCTAAGGATAAAATAAGAAACATATTTTAAGTTGAGGTGTTTGATTTTCGTCCATTTCATGCTTGTATAGGATTTAATATTTGTAATGCATTTTTCCACAAATGCAAGGACTACTGTTGAAGGCGATTTTGTTTTTTTTTTTTTTTTTGGGTTTGAATTTGTGATTTTTGTATGCAAATATTAAGGTTAATGGTGGGAACTAAATACTCAATCTAAGTTCATTCATGCTTCTATACAATGATGTTAAACATTGTATTAAAATGCAAGTGAGTTACATGCATTCAATTCAATGAGGCAAGTTATTTGATGTTGAACTCTTGCCATTCAAGTTGTTTCTGATGTTTTGGCATCTGTTTTATCCACACGATGACAATTTTGGAACTTTTTTTTTTTGGGTGCTCTATCTAAATTTAGTTGTGCTTTTATAAAAAGACCTTAAACATCATATTAAAATGCTGGTAGGCTATACATTTAGTTCAATCAGGCAATTTGGTTTATGTAAACGTCTGGCCACTTAGGCTTCTTTCGATGGTTTCTTCAGTAGCTTGCAAAATGGATTAAAGCTTGTACGATTCCTACACGTATGCGCTAAATTGAAGATATACATAAAAGCTGAGTCAGGATGCCCCTATAGATTTGTGCTCCCATGATCTTGAACTAGTAGACTTTGTTATCGAAATCAAGTACTTCACGGAGGTGAGACTAGCATGCAAGCTAAGTGGTCTCCCCCACCCTTTTTACCCCCTCTCCCCTAATAGAAAGAGTTGTTGGAAATAGGGCTGCAAAAGTTCGACCCGACCCGATAACCCGACCCGAACCCGACCCGAATTTACTGAGAGAAACACAAACTCGACCCAAACCAAATCGATTTCGATCCGAAGTCAACATGATTTGACCGTTTAGTGTGAAAAATTGTTATTTTTCAGTTTAAGTAAATCTAAACTATTTTTAAGGCCGACATGAAATTAACCCGTTTATTAAATGGATCGACCCGACCCGACCTGTTTTACAGCTCTAATTGGAAATAGCGATATAATGGCTATGGAGATGATAGGGAGATGCACTGTGTCATGGATGGAACCACCGAGCTGAAAGCTAAATTCATCCAACTGAGATGCAAATCATTGAGGCGAAGTAACTCCCTAAGGTTTAACACAGCGAGCCTCTCACTCGTGCACTCGAGGGAGAAACTATGGAGTATGACAATCTGTTGCCCAGGAAGAGAGGCAGAGAAGAAGAAGAGAGGAAGCTTGTATGGTTTTTGTGCCCTTTAAAGAACAGAAGAGCTCTTTATATAGTAGTCTGATGAAGCAAGGGAGCTGTTAAATAGCCATAATTAGAGGAGAAAAAAGGGGGCGGAAAAGTAAGGGAGAGGATCATGATGATTGACGCAGAGATAGAGGAAGACTCAATCAACTAGCCGTTAAGATTATGATAGTTCATACACAATCAGTCCAATGAGAATTCCTCTAAAAAATATAATTAGTAAGGCCCAAGCCCACAGCCCGCGCCTATCCCAGCTCGGACCGGATGGACGGGCGAGCGGCTGGGCGGCAGCGCGCACGCACGTGTGGTAGCCCAAGTCCCCTCAACTCCCTTAAAACGTGACTTCTAGTTATTGAATAATTGCAAGGAGGGTGGGATATATAAACTCTTTAAACCACTGCTAAAAGTTCCATGTGGGATAACAAAGGAGATAGAGAAAGTAAGTAAGTGAATACCCTTTTGAGTGCAATTACTCCAACAATCCCCCACTAATGGCACACAAAAGGAAAAGGAGGATGAGAAAGATTTCTTGGGCAAGAAGGGTCGGAAACTTAAGTATCAATGTCTTTCGATTGAATTTATACTTTGTAGGGAGAGGCAACATTTAAGTCTAACAAGTGAACTTAGACTTGAACTTGTTATACTTTGAATGAGGCCCTCTCAACACATATCAACCCTAAAAGATGTACACTCCGTGATAATCACTTGCGCTTTTAGGCCCATGCGCATACCTTGGGTCTCGTAAGTGCTCCAGAGAGACAGCCCTAGTCTCTCATAGAAGGCGGTCAGACCTTCACACTTACTTAGGTAATTCCATCAGTCTATCTCTACTTAGACCACCATATCATGGCTTAGAATTATTAAGAGCATATATTAGCTCAACCTCTTATAGAGTGATGATGAATCCATCAAGTGCTTCTCTATGGCACCACCATAATAGGCTATGGATTCATTAATGTGCTTCTCTATAGCATAAGCACTACCACACGTCATAGGGATGGGAAATAGTGTAATTAGAAGATTAGTATGGCATTATTTGATCATAAATAGGTACGCACCATACCTCTTCATTCCATGGGTTTTAGCTCCATCCCCTTCGATGATTCAAGAACTGCTCTTCTTGGCAATCCCTGTGTGAGAGGGTCTGCCAAGTTTTTCTTGGATCTCGCATACTCTAAGGAGATAACTCCATGCTTCAGCAATTGCTTTATCGCACTGTGTCTAATACGGATATGTCTCTTTTTTCCATTGTAGCTACTGTTGTGCGTAACTCCAATTGCTGCTTGCGAGTCACAATGCAAAAAGATAGGTGTTGATTGTTTCCCCCACAATGGTATGTCTGTCAGGAGACCCTTAAGCCATTCTGCTTCTTGACCTACCAACTCAAGAGCAAGAAATTTCGATTCCATGGTTAAGCGAGCTATAGATGTCTGTTTTGCAGACTTCCATGAAATAGCTCATCCTCCTAATGTAAAGACATAGCCACTAGTAGAAGTCACCTCGTCATTATCAGCAGCCCAATTTCCATCATAAAAACCTTCTAGTATAGCAGGAAAATTACAAAAATGTAAACATCAATCCATAGTACCTCTAAGGTATCTCAACAAACGATAAAGTGCATCCTAATGTTCTTTAGCAGGGTTGTGAGTGTATTTGCTCAATCTACTAATGGCATATGCAATATCAGGACGAGTGTAGTTTATGAGAAATATCAGACTGTCTATTATTTTTGCATATTTGACTTAAGACACACTAGGTCCTCTGTTCTTCTTAAGATGTATGCTAGAGTCATAGGGAGTTCTCACAAGTACCACATCAAAAGATTTAAACCTTAATGAGACTGACACAAGGAAAAGCCACTCTTGGTTTTTCAAAGTTTAATCCCCAAGATCACATCTGCTTCTCCTATGTCTTTCATTTCAAAGAGAGAATACAAAAGTCTTTTAGCCTCATTAATAACAGACAAGTTGGTACCAAAAATCAGCATATCATCCATATATAAGCATATGATCACATAATCAGATCCAATCATCTTGGAATAAACACAAGAATTTGAGTTGTCAACAGCAAATCTATTTTTCTCTAAAGAGATAGCAAACTTTTTGTACCACTGTTTGGGAGCTTGCTTTAGACCATAAAGAGATTTTCTCAATTTGCATACCTTGTTCTCCTGACAGGGAACCTCACACCCCTCAAGCTGTGACATATAAATCTCTTCTTCTAAGTCACCATTAAGAAAAGCTGTTTTAACATCCATCTGATGCACAACAAGATCATGAATGACAGCTAAAGCAACTAGAGTTCTGATCATCGCAATTTTAGTCACAGGGAAATATGTATCAAGGAAATCAATTCCCTTCTTTTGATCAAAACCTCTAATAACTAATCTAGCTTTGTACCTTTTAATAGAGTTATCCATCCTAAGTTTCTTCTTGAAGATCCATTTACTACTAATAGGTCTACATCCCTTAGGTAAGTTGGTCAGCTCCCAAGTTTTGTTTGACTCAAGGAAATCTATTTCACTCTTAATGGCTTCTTTCTAAAAGGCAGCATCTATGGACCTCATAGCCTCTTGGTAGGTTTTAGGATCTTCCTCAAGTTAGAACAGAGACACAAACTCATCGTTTAATGCATCAACATCAAAGCTCTCAAGGACTTCTACTAAAAAAGAAGTGATAAAATCAGGGCCAAAACTAGTTTCAGTCCTCTGTCTCTTACTTCTTCTAGGTTTAGTTACCACGTCTCTAACACTAGAGCTAGAAGCAGGTAAGTTCACATGTTCAAACATGACATTAGACACAACATGTGACATATCCTTTTTCAAAGGGAAAATATGCTTAAAAAATTCAGCATCCCTATACTCAGAAAAGGAGATATCAGATAATGACATAAATTTGTATGCAACACTATTTTGAGCATAATCTATGAAAACAACATCAAAGGTCTTGGGGCCAATGTTCGAACGCTTATGAATAGGCAGTACAACTTTAGCTAAGCACCCCCACACTTTTAGGCAATTCAGGTTAGGAGTATATCCTTTCCATAACTCATAGGGGGTCAGATCTAACTTCCTATGGGGAACTCTATTGAGTATAAGACAAGCAGTCAAGATAGCTTCCCCCCCATGTTATTAGATAATCCAGAACTTACAAGCATGACATTCATCATATCTTTAAGAGTACGGTTTTTCCATTTAGCAACACCATTTTGCTGAGGCATGTAGGGGCACTAGTTTCATGTATTATCCCATTTTTCTCACAAAAAGCAGTCAAAAAGTTCGTATCATATTCCCCACCTCTATCAGACCTAAGTCTCTTGATTTTCAATCTAACTGGTTTTTAACTTCAGCTTTGTACTTTAGGAACATTTCCTCAGCCTCATCTTTAAACTTGAGAAGGTAAACCTTGGTATACCTAGAGTGGTCGTCTACAAAGGTGATATACCATTTCTTTCCACCCTTACTCATTGTATTCTTAAAGTCTGCTAAATCTGAGTGCACAAGTTCTAACAAATCTGTTTTTCTAGTGGTTACTGATTTAAATAGTTTCTTAGCAAATTTTGCTTCAACACAGATAGGACACTTAGAACAGTTTTCAATATTCACATCTGGAATTAATCGCATGTTTCTAAGCCTTTTTAATGAAGCAAAATTAATATGTCCAAGCCTACCATGCCACAAGTCAGTCGACTCAGCAATATAAAGAGAACTAACAGCAGTTTCATGATTAGCTTGTGCAGCAGCATTTAGAACAAGTAATCCCTCACTATGATACCCCTTCCCAACAAAGTCCCCATTTCATGTGATAATAACTTCACCAGCTTCTTGCACAATTTTCAGTCCAGCAATGTCAAGAAGGGTACTAGAAACTAAATTTCTACGAAGGGAAGGGACAAACAAGACATTGCTTAAAGACAATAGTTTTCTAGAAGTAAACTTAAGTAGAACCTTCCCTTTACCCTAGACAGCAACTGTAGATGAGTTGCCCATGTAAACGCATTGTCCATCAGCAACTTCTTCAAAATCGATCATGAGCTCTTTGTTGGCGTAGAAGTGTCATGAAGCTCCAACGTCCAGAATCCATTTTGCCAGGTTGTGCACCAGATTCGCCTCCAACATGGTGAATGCACATATTATTTCATTATCCTCGATTTCAGCAATGTTGGCAGTAGGTGTTGAGGACTTCTGTTTGGCTTGACTTGACCATTTTCGCTGATTGCATTGATAGGCCTTATGTCCGGGCTTGCCGTACACATAACACACTACCTTAGGTTTCTAAATTTTCTTGTTGGTAACATTCTGGTTTCTGAGATTTGGCTTCTGGAATTACTTCCCTTTGCCTTTGAACCTATCTTTGTTCATTTATATAGCAGATTCAACCAAGTTTGAATTAATAGAATTTATCAAAAGAGAAGACATCTTATCTTTCAATCGATTTGCCTCTTTAGTCAGTATGTGGTTGATCAGTTCCTGCAACGTGAGATCCTTCTTTTTATGCTTGAGATGGTTTCTGTAATCACTCCAAGATGCTGGGAACTTCTTGATCAATACGTTAGCTTGAAGAATTTCACACATCTTCATTCCTTCAGCCAGAACCTCAACACACATATTCTCGTCGGTGTGAACTTGTTCCATGATTGGTTTTAAGTCCACAATCTGGAACTGTAGCCACTTGTCGGCAACATATTTTTTCTTCTCGGCATCGTCTGAGCCATATTTTGCGTCCAATTTGGTCCATATTGTCTTAGCAGATTTGAAGTTTACAAATAGATCAAACAGTGGGTTAGACATATTGTTCAGTAGGTAACTCCTATCCAGTTTATTATCCTTTTCGAGTTTTCTTTTGTGGCATCATCAAGTGGGATAGAGGATGTTTTCGGGACAGTAGGAGTAGAAGGTTCAGCATCAGTGGATGTATTGCTGTCATCTGGAAGGTTCATAGTGAGAATGTACTCGATCTCTAATTGCTTAAAATAGAGGAGTAGTTTCTGGGACCAGCGTTTGTAATTGGTTCCATCAAGGGGTTCAATTTTGTATAGATTAGGGAGAGTTTTTGGGGTTGCAGCCATCGAATTTAGCTTTTAGACTGTTAGAAATAGCGATATAATGGCTGCTGAGATGACAGGGGAATGCACTGTGTCGTGGATGGAACCACTGACCTGAAAGCTAAATTTGCCTGACTGAGGTGCAAATTGTTGAGATGAAGTAGCTCCCCAAGGTTTAACACAGTGAGCCTCTTACTCGTGCACTCGAGAGAGAAACTATAGAGTATAACAATCTGTTGCCCAGGAAGAGAGGAAGCTTGTATGGTTTCTGTGCCCTTTAGAGCTGTAGAAGAGCTCTTTATATAGTAGTCTGATAAAGAAAGAGAGTTGTTGAATAGTCATAATTAGAGGAGGAAAAAGGGGGCGAAAAAGCAGGAAAGGGAGAGAGTCATGTAACTGAAGAAGTAATAGGGAGAGGATCATGATGATTGCGGTAGAGATAGAGGAAGACTCAGTCAACTAGCCGTTAGGATTACAACAATTTATACGTAATCAGTCTAATGAGAATTCCTCCAAAAAATATAGTTAGTAAGGCCCAACCCCACAACCCGCGGCTCGCGTCGCGCCATGCCTGGACCAGACGGGCGGGCAGCGGCGGCGCGCGCACGTGTGGCAGCCCAAGTACTCTCAACCCCCTTAAAATATAGCTTCTAGTTATTCAACAAGCGTAAGGAGAGTGGGATATATAAACTCTCCAAAACACTCTCAAAAGTTTCATGTGGGACAACAAAGGAGATAGAGAAAGCAAGTAAGTAAATACCCTTTTGAGGTGCCATTACTCCAACAAGAGTTCTATAAATTGAATTGTGGCATGATTGATCATAAATGGAAGTTTTGGCATTTGATGCTTGACAACCCTAGTGACCACAAAATCCCTTGCCCTTGAGTTTAGAGGTGGAAGCCATGGGAACCATGCATACTTGAAAATACTCACGAATGTATCTCAATGAAATCAAAGAAAGAGAACTTCATAATACTGATGTTGAATTACTTTCCGAGGAGATTTTGGATTATAACTTTGTTTTTTAAAATACTCATCAATTTGCTTTACCGTAATGGTGTAATCTTTGTAAGTGGATAATAGAATCTGAATGGTAGAGGATGCAGATTTAGTTGTTGAATTTTTATTGTGATCAACATCTATGCCCTCCTCCCCTTCAGTGGGATTTAATTCATCCACTATTTAATGTGTGTCTTCTTTGTAATTATTTTCTTACAAATGTAACTATTTTTAAATTATGTACATGCGTCATTAGTTATCTCTTATATATAAAGATTCATCTTTTGTTAATGTGTACAAGTAGGGTTCTATTTATTTGGGGGAGGGGGTATTACCAATTCATTTATTTTTATAAAAATATATTTCAGTATTAAATTTCACAGTGCAAAGAACAATTCCATATTAGTAAGAAAAATGGAAAACTCACTTACGCATGATGTTCAATTTCCAAGTCTATTTATATTTCCATTTACATTGGATATCAAAATCTAGTCAATAGAATACCTTTGCAGTTGGTTTGGTTGAGAATTTTAAGATTTAAATCTATGACAGTATCCAGTAAAAGATTGTTTCAGGGGGGTTATGGTTTTTTAATTTGATTAATTGAACCATTTAATGAGGAATGTGAATTTCTTTAATTAATTGGAAAGTGTCCCTATTTACAATAATGTTAATTTATTAGAATTCAATTTGTTGTTTTCTTCACCAATATTAGTCACTCTTAACTACTCCATTTAATAATTATGTAGTTCCTCATTCAAGATTGTTGGAGTGTAAAAATATATTCCTAGATTTAGAAGTTCAACCATCAATTTACGTTTTTGACTGAGATAGTTCATGAACATGGTATCAAAATATTTTTGAGTCAGAGGTTTTCAAATTTGAATCTTAGCAGTTCTTATATTGAATAATTGCACAAGGTACGGGAACCTTTGTAGCATCATCACTTCCAACTCAACCATTGTTTTAAACTTTTAATTGAGATATACCATATATACGAATATAAGATAAGCAACAACTAGCACACGAATTGTTGTACTTCAAAGTTATAATTTCATTAAGCGTGACTTTCCATTGAAATTTGAATTGCTAATGTGACTGTTTCCCACTATCAAGCAAATTTTTATAATTATAGATCTTTCACTTTAGGTTTGCAAGTATAGAAAGATGAATGTTAACTATAGCTTCCATTATGTTGTTCGTTAATAAATTATTAATACTAGATAAAAAAATCTCCATAATCCCTATAAATGAAGCTTTATTTGTTAATGTAATTTTCCATGGCCTCGTTTTCTTAAATCTTTGGCTTTTCACACATTACCCAATGCTATTAGGGGATACATTTTGCCTTTTTTTTTCTTAATTCTCAATAAAGAAAAATTGGTTATATCAATGCAAGTTGGTTGAAAGTGGGTTGGCACTTGTTTTTCTTAAACAAAGTCTTAGATTTAAATCTTGTGAATAGAAAAAATATATAATAATAGAGCTCTACCCGTAATAGCCTGATGTTGTTAAATGAGTGATCAAAGACCAAAGTAGGGAAAAATAGATGTAAATAATCCAAACTTTTGTACTATTGGAAAAAAATAAAACAAATTTTTTTCGACTTAAACAATATGAGCTTTAGGATAGTTGTTTGTCAAATTGTCATCAAGTTTTCAGGATTTCGACTCACCCAGAAGCTAACATGGATAGTGGCTTTGAACACACAAGCTAAACCTCAAATCAATCATTCCAAACTTTGAATACTAAACCGAAAATCCTAATTAAAGTTTTTGTCAATCAAGCCATACACATTTTTTTGTGACAAAAAGATGCTGACCTGTGTCTTCTGTTTAAAAAATGAAGGAATAAGTTACCTAGTCCAATACTGTCCACATGTTCCCCATCACCATTCACAATCCTCAAAACTCGATGGTGATTTCCCCCGAAAGACCATACTGTTAACTTCTAGAAAAAAATATTGATTTATTTTTATCCATTACCCTTATAACTTATTTACATAATTTCTAGAAATTTTTCTCAAGAAAAGCTAAATTATTTACATCTGAGAATCTCATGGCATTGAATTATTGTTTATACAAACTTCTAGACCACTTTATTCAATCACCATATTTTAAGATGCTAAAGTGTCAAAAACTCCAAATAATATGTGGTAAACTGTATCTAAATATTGTAGCCAAAAGCATTAATTTCTACACCTTTTGTTTTTGGATATAATATTTTAAGTACAAAGGAGAAGCCTGTGCTCCACAAATAACAACAACAATTGCCAGTGTGCAGTCTTACATTTGCAAGTATCATTACCCACAAAGAGATTAATTTCAATGGACCCAAAAAATTATTTGGGGAAAAGTATTTTGGAGTTGAAAATCTTTTGATATAAAACGGGAGCAAGAAAGAACAAATACTAGCAATTCCATAACAGTATATAAATGTTAGATAAGCGTGACACCACAAATAACAAAAAGTTACATAATAACCAATACCCCCCCAAAACAAATCCTAGCATAGACAAGTACTGGGAATGTAGGATAAGTAATAACCAGAAACACACACTAGCAATTCATGCCCTCGAGATCCATGGGAAGGGCAATGACAAGTTATCTAAAGTCTATAACCTTAATCCTAGACCATTATAACCTCCTATCCTAAGTTATGTTATCCGTCAATCCTAAAGTCTTCAAATTGTGTCTAATTACTTCGTGCTAACTTTTCTTAGGTATACCTCAACTTCTTCTACACTTCAGAAGAATAATTTTTTCACAGCTCCTCACTGGTGCATCCGTTCTCTTCCTTATATGAATAAATCATCTAAGTTTATCCTCTTTCATTCTGTCATCTATGGATGTCACTCCTACTTTATGTCTAATCATTACATTTTTAATCATGTCTAATCTCATGCGGCACCACATCCCGAATTATCCTCAACTCTATATCTCTCATCTTCTAGACTTGAGATTTCTTGATAGGACAACGCTCTGTGCCATACAATAAGTAATGTTGGTCCGACAACCATGCGATAACCCTCTCCTTCAATCTTAGTGAGATCTTTTTATTAGACAACATTCATGAAACATTCTTTCACTTTGTCTTCCTATCTTCATTTGTTAGTTAATTGTCTCATCAATATCCCTTTTTTCTTAAACGATCAAGCCCAAATATATAACTTTTTCAATAGTTGGTATAGTTATACCCCCAATGGTCACTTCGTCTTCAAACAACTTTTCTCTTTATTGAATTGGCATTTTAAATATTCAATCTTTGACATACTTAACCACTTTTATCTTCACAAGAAGCATGTGCTCAATAACACAAGTTATTTGTTGTAAAATTGTCTCTCCAATCCTACTAGAGTTAAATTAACATTTTTTCTGAAAGTCAAAATACCTCATAGCTTTAACTAGACTGGATATTAAGCTGTTGATGAATGTCATATTTGCATATGATTTCATGAGTGTTTCGGCATCATTTTAGGGGATTAGAGTCCTTGATTGTGTGATTTGATGCCTCTTTTCTGTTTCATGCTCGAGTTTGGTGTTGTTGATGATATTTTACGAAAATTGGCTAAGAGAACCCGAGTATATCATGAAAATCAGTAAAGAATTATGCAAGGAGGGAAGAGCTCATAACAATAGACCAAAAACCCGAAAAAGACATGGTTTACCCAGGCATATATCATGGATTACCCAGGCTAACATACATAGTCAACCTAGGTTGACCAGATTTTCCGGAATCAATAGAGCAAAGCAACCAAAGGGCACCACAATCTGACTGTGGTGGGGGCTACTGTAATAACCCAACCATAACCTATATTTACTTATTTAAATTATATTTGTTTATTTAATTAATCATGTTTATTCATTTAATTAATCATATTTATTGATTTAATCACTCATGGTTACTTATTTAACCAAATCATGTTTGTTAATTCAGTTACACTCAATTTATATATTTACCGAATTACCTTATGGCATTTAAATGTTTGGCTTTCATTTATCGTATTTAATCATCACGGTTTGGGGATATCTTATTTGGGTCCCATTTTATAATTCAAGTTTCATTGATTGTTGATTCAAGTTTCGTTGATTGATTAAATATCGGGTGAATCGATAGTAGGCCTCGATCATTATGGTTTAAGAAATTATTATTATTATTATTATTATTATTATTATTATTATTATTATTATTATTATTATGTGCAACCTTGCAAAAATTTAATTTTGAGCTACGAAAATTCAATCACACACGGTTTACCTTCCTTCCCGGGCCCAAACCGTAAAAGCCAATCATAGTCCAAGAAGCTTGCATTGTTAGCCATGATTTAAATCTAACCTTAAACTTAACCATGATTAGCCAAAAAGCTCCTTTATTGGAGGTTAAATATTAGCCAAGCTATGTTGATTCATTTCTAACCAAGTCAAACCCACACACACTCATCTTCTCCCATCTTTCTCTCTCTTTTTAAGCTCCAAGCAAGTGATCTCAACTTGGATTCTTTTCATTTTGATTTTTATTTTTGTAATTTGGGTTTTGATCATGTTCTTTGGAAGAAAACAAGGGTTATTTTGATGTTTTTAATTGTGGATTGAGCTTGAAGTATGCAAGGGTTTAGCAGTTTGCCATGATCATGTTAGCTTAGGTCAAGTGATGGATTTGGATTGTTTTGTATATAATTTTGTAATCTTTAGTCTTATTGATGATTATGATGGTGTTTTTGGTGATTTGGAATGAGTTGAAGGTATGTTCAAGTTGGCGATAAACCAGGGTTCTAATGATATCGCAAGGTTTAGCTCTCCTTTAATGGCAAGCATGTTAATTGTGTATATTTGATTGAGAAATGAATCTTTGATGCATATGATTATGAAGTGAAATTGAGTATTATAGCTTACTATGGTGATGGAAAGGACCAAAGCTTTGTTATATAATTTTAAGGAGTGATTTTAGATGAGGATTTAAGTCAAACGAAAGGAGAAAGCAGTGACAGTGAGGCTGTGAACTGACAGAAAATAGGAGATACTTTGCTAATAAACTGGTAATGATCGGCCTAGCTAGAAATCATGATTTTTGGTGGGTATATAGATTAGTGAGGTAGCTTTCAAATGCCTTTTGAATCGCCTTAATCTGAATTCTGTGGAAAAAGTTATGCCTATTTTGCTAGAACTGCGCAGGTTTAACCAAAACTGACACACTTGTGTTCTAGCCCCATTTTGGGAACTCTATTGTGGGAATCATATTTTATGTTGTAAATAAAAATTTTTGGGGACTTCTTAATCTTTCCATATTGGCATTTTAGGTCTCCATTTGAGATCACGGGTGAAAGTTATGAATTTTTGATGTGAACTAACCTGATTTAGTGTAAATTGGGCTATTATTGCAATTTCTGTGTAGCGTGTACTTGGAGGACGATTTTGAAAATTTTACTGTAGCTTGTCCATATTATTTTAAAATTTTCTATATGATTTCATGAATTTGGGTTGAGTATTTTCAGTTTGATTATTTTTGGAAGCATTTTGAGTAATTATGTAAAGAGCAATAATAAAGATTGAGTGAGATTGATCATGCACTCATTTTCTGTATTTTGGGCTAAGTAAGGTCATTTATGGGGGGGAAACAAATGTTATGGGGTTTAATAGGGCATTCAACTCAATTATGGACAGAAAAGAAGACAAGTATGTATTATGAGAGTATATTTATGAGTTATGGACTTTACAAAGGAAAATACCAAGTTTAATGAGTTTAATAGCCTCTATGGTTTTTAATGTTTCATTTGTGATGGAAAACTATGTTTATTGGGCTTATGAATGAAATATGAGAAGTGGGGAGAGTAATGATTCAGAAAACAGTGTTTATCGGATCAAGTTACTGTTATATATGCCATTTGAACCAAGATGCATCTCTCTTGCCCTTAAATCCATATTATCAGTTCGTTTTAGAGGTATTGAAAACAATAATCAATCTTTTATTATAACCATCATGAAGGCCTGTTGCCAAGAATCATTTACTGTTATTGTCAATCCATTTACAAACATCAAGACCTTTTCCTTTTTAATCTCATCTATCTTATTGTGGTTTATTTTACTTTCATTTAACTTTATATAAGATTAATTACTTTCAATTATCTAGTTTTGGGGTTATCTTAGTATAACTATCTTAAAAGTTATGTGTGTTACTTATTGAATTTCTATCAAAGTTACAAGTCATGTGATTATCATTTACTGACTACACATATCTACAATTACATTTGTGAAATAGAGTCGAGGCCTAATTTATCGTTCCCTATTATGCATAAGTTTTATCAATTCGGGGCATATTTATCAAGTTCGAATCCATTTTAAAGAGTTAAGTACGTTCATTGCCTGTATCTTTAAGATTCATCACCATTTTATCAAGTTATAATATCGTTTGGTAAGTATACCAATGAATCAGTTTAATCAGAGATTTACCACATAATTAGTGACCCCGTCAGTGATAGGGCGACAACCCTTCAATCAATGATACGTCACGATGTTAGGCCAGGGTTCCCGATCCACCTGGCAAGTGTGCACCTATTAATGGATTGTCATATCTGTTAAGGGGTTCACTTACAGATAATAATGAGCAATTCAGTTTTATGTTACTTACATTTTTATTGCTATTGCAAACTAAATGAATTGCAAAGGCGGGTACCTATCAACAGTGTTTCTATGCTCATTTTACAATACAGGAATGCATGTACTGAGTTTTAGCTCACATTTTTGAATTGTTTTCATGTTTTCCATTTTAGGTGATGAAGTATCACATGTTTCTCTATTTTAGCAAGCCCTTTTGGAAATCATCAGATGCTCACAGTGGATTCAGCATAGCATGAATGTTGGGATCAACCTTAAGGTCAAGTTGGGTCTATATTCAATATACTTGTGTAGTATGGAGTACAAGTTAGCACATGGTATAATTAAGTCGATTGTACTAAAGTTAAAAGTTTGGACTTGGAGTGTTTTCGTTTAATAGATATTGTAATTTTAAACATGAGTTGCAAGATTAAATGGTTTCGGTGAGTCTTGTTCTTATTAGGACGGGGGTAGTGCCTTCCATCATTAAGTCTTCTGTTGTAATTATCTATGAATCAAGTAATTAACAATTTGAGGGCGTTACAGATTTGGTGTCAGAGCTAAGATTTTAAGGGTCGCTGTGAGCTATCAAGTGTTTATGAGTTCGCTATCAAGGTGTATATGAATTATGTTAGACCAGTTAAATGAGCTATTGACTATAAATTCATATGTATGAGCATATATGGAGGAACCATTTCCATTTGGGTGACTCAATCATTTGGTAATATCCTAATATTCGAGCATTAGCAAAGTGGAGTGTGGAACCATTTGGGTCACCCGTTAGTGAGGCATGCTCTCATTTATTTGGGAGTTGTATTGTATGTTTCATTTCTCTCATTTGTTTAAATTTTTACAATCGTACCCTCCGGGTATGTGACCCGTTGAGTTATAAACTCCAGCGTGTAGCCATTGAAATATTGAAGTGTTTCTCTCCATTTCAGGTATCTATTGTAAGGCTTTAATATGGGTTTTAGTCAGTTTTTATGCAGAACTTTGTCCATTTTACCCTAGGATTTGAGAGTTTTATTGAGCTATGCAAATATACCTGATCTTGAGTATAGTGATGGTTAAAACCCGATGTGGGGATGCTATTTGTAACTTCTTAAGTGATTAATACAGTGTCAAGTTAGATGTAAACCTCTAAATGAGGAAATGCCTTGTGGGGTAATATCTTTGAGGTGAACTAATATGATATAAACATTACAATGAGTGCTTATGTATGATGATAATAATTAGTAGCTTATGATGTCCTACTTAGCATTATATGGGTGGTACAAGTAAGATTAAGCTGCCATGTATAGGAATTATCTGGTCCTGACACTAAGACCTTATATTAGCAATGCTCTCATTTCTTCATGACATTGACTTATTTCTGCCCTGGTTACCTTGAATTGTTCAAAGGCATCATTTCTTTGCCACTAATACTCTCTTGATTTATAATGAAGTGTTTATGAAAAATCTCATATGTGGTTTGTGGGGAGTCCTTTAAACACATCTGAGCAACCTTTCTTATAGGCGATTTAAACCCTGACAATCATAATCGTTTAATTCTCTGTTTCCATAATGGAGCCTATAATGACTCCCGGTATGCGATACTGTGTGATTTGCAGTTCTTCCTAAGCATATTTGACCCATTCTACTTATAGTTTAGTTATCACCATGTTCATATTTTTACTGTCACCTACTTTAATGCCTTGCTTCTATTTGGATACTATTCATTTATTGCTTACAAAGCCTTTGGCTGCTGCAGACCCAACCATTGAGCGCCCTTTCAGAAATTACATGGATCCACATTATTTATGTTTCTATATCACTGTAACATCATATTGGCACACTACTCTATGGCGGTGACTACATGTTGTTATTCAAGTTATTTTGGAAATCCTCTCTCTACTAGTGCAGCATATCTTATTAATGATAAACAATGATTTATGCTATTTCCATCTGCCAGCAATTTTGAAGTTTATATGCCTACCCAAGACTTTCATTAACTGCAAAATGTGTTATTGATGGATGCTATCATGTTCAGTCATAAGACTGACTCCATCATCTTGACGTATTGGCCTTTCAAACACCAGATGAATAAAATTTTCCTTCTGGTGGTATTGACCCTCATCTTCATCAATTTACTCATATACGGATACCGTATGACTTTTTAAATACCTCTTTGGTAATTTGTTAGATTTCTTCACCTTCAGTACTTAATACTCCCTCTCAACTTCATAACATTGTTCATTTACTTTATTATCATGACAGCTATGAATAAAGTGCATGTCTTATATATGCAGGTCATTTACATGCCTTACCTCTTTCATTACGAATCTTCCTCTTTTCATTCATTCAGCTTAGATGTCGGTCCTTTATAACCAATAAAGAAATATCTTTGCAAGAGTTCATGATGTGGTTACATCTCTTTACACTTTAGATCGTCCCCCTGTCTTTTAAATTTACTGAGACCAATAGGCAGTTGAATGTATTATCTTTTATAAATATACCTCTATTAGTATTGCTGGAACTATATTCATTGGACATTCAATCCAGTTTATTGGCATACCTTGTTATCATTATGGGGATGAACTAATTGTGTACTTATAGAACATGACTTGTAAAGATCTTAAGGCTAGTTTGAGAAATGAGGAAAGACTAGACGTGTGTTTCGATAAACCAGGAAAGAAAAACCCTATTTTTGCCCTAATTACACTATGCAAGCAAGTGAGTTATCATGTTGGTAATGCATTGAATATTAGTGATACGCCAACCATACTCGTTATATACATATCCACAATTATAATTTGTGAATTTAGAGATGTTTTATCTGAGGACTTTCAGGACTGTTTTCCCCTAAGAAACATTAATTTTCAGATCAACCTAGTTCTAGGTACTCAATCAATGTTCAGAGGCCCTATCATATAACCCCCAGTAGAGTTCAAGGAACTAAAGATTTAGTAAGATGAGTTGTTACATAAGGGAGTTATTTGACCAAGTGTGTCGTTGTGGGAAACCCTAGTTTTATATGTATGAAGAAGGAAGGCAGAACCTTATGGTTGTGCACTGCGTACAGAGAGTTAAACAAGATCACTATCAAAAACAAGTGCTCTATACCTTGAATAAATAATTTATGCGATTAACTTCCAACAATAGAAGTCTTTTCCAGGAATGATTTGAGGTCCGGATATCACATCTAAATTATACAATCACAGTTTATCTTTTACAAGAATGCCCTTTTATAGTAATTCTTGAAATTGTTTGCTTATCTCATCTTCAAAACTTGATGCTATCCAATATTGTTCAATCTCCCTTGCATTTCAACCTGATATTTCTTATTAGCGTGATCTTCCACATCTTTACAAACCCATTGTTAAATGTGCAATATATTTTTGTTCGACCTTATATGGTTGTCAACATTCTAGTGCTCTCAACGTTTACCATCTTTATTTCATGATCATGAGTTATAGTTTATTCCGTTGAGAGCCGATTCACACATCTACCTTATATCTCATTAATTCATAATGATAGGCTCGTATAACTTGTTCTGAATTCATAACGTAATTTAACTCTCATTGGTGTAGGTGATTGCAATTGTCATAATTCCCCTTACTCTCTTTATTTTGAACTTCAACTGCGACACATATATCTTACATTCTGATAAATAAACTTTTGCGTTCTCTATTTAATCTTATTGTTGTACTTGAATTGGCTTTATATGAGTAAAGGCATGCTCCTATTGTAACTTGCTCAATCTATTTATCTATCTCTTGGCACTTTGCTCGTCCAATCCATTTATTTTTCCATTACACTTTGCTTGTCCAATCTATTTATCTATCTATTGCACTTTGCTTATCCAATCTATCTATCTATGTATTACACATTGCTTGTCCCATCCATCTATTACACTTATCTTGTTACTTGTGGCTATAAAGTCACCTCGTTGAAGCTCAGTCGCTTGTTATCTTATTTCCAATTCATCAGTTAAACCCAAGTATGACTGGGCCATCCTTCTCCTTGGTTGATTATTTATGGACCCTTTATGATCTATAATTATAAATCATAATTCTTGTGGCATTATATTTTAGAATTCATGATACACCTATGATTATCTTTATCCTAACCACCCCATGTTAATCCCTCCTTTATAAATCTTTTCTGGTCTCATTGTTTATTTCTTTTGTTCTTAATGATTCACTTGACTATCAATTCCATCATTTTCATCTCTGACCATATTTATTCTAACGTCTAATTTGAAATTAGAGCAGATCTTAGACTAGTCTGATGAGGGAACATCAAATGGTGCATTAAGAACATCAAATGAGGACATTTTGATAAGGGCATAATCTCAAACAATGTCTAGCAGTATTAGAGTAAGCTAGAAGAAGTATCGAGAATATGAGATAGTTCAAGTACATGCTAGGGTGACACACGAACTGCATGAGAGTCATATGGTCATTTTGGCCGAGGAAGGAGACAATCAAAGTTCAGATGCGATATAAAGTATTCCAAAGAACTTCTCCAGTCAAGGGTGTCAAGAGACTGGATATCAGAGATAATTGAGTCCTCGTTACATTGGACTTTATGAGTCAGTATCAGAGTACTTATTAGAAAATGCAATGGTTTCCATATTTATTAGTGGTCAAGACAGAGAACCAGTAGAATCGAGCGTCTCCTTTGCAGCAATAAGTTTTTCTTTTAAAGAGAATATCAATTTTGAAAGAGAATATCAATTTTGAACCAAAGTAATTGAGCCAGTGAAGTCACTAAGGATCTAGATACTTGACCGTAGGATTAAGTACCTACACACTGTGGGCTAATCATACCTTTTTGGAGAGAAGCAGTGAAAACCAACTATCCATACTTGAGATGGCATTGCATACATGATCAAAATCATAAGTTTCAAGAACGAAACTCTTTAAGAGGGGAAGACTGTAATAACCCAACCCTAACCCATATTTA
Source organism: Carnegiea gigantea (assembly GCA_029747015.1). Classification (NCBI taxonomy): domain Eukaryota; kingdom Viridiplantae; phylum Streptophyta; class Magnoliopsida; order Caryophyllales; family Cactaceae; genus Carnegiea; species Carnegiea gigantea. The sequence goes on from JAKOGI010000754.1 coordinate 184,266, forward strand.
TTTTTTTAAATCATATTTATTTATTTAATTAATCATGTTTATTCATTTAATTAATCATGTTTATTGATTTAATCACTCATGGTTATTTGTTTAACCAAATTATGTTTATTAATTCATTTACACTCAATTTATATATTTACAGTCCTGGTTGGGGGATATTTCATTTTGGTCCCATTTTGCAATTCAAGTTTCATTGATTGTTAATTCAAGTTTCGTTGATTGATTAAATATCGGGTGAATCGATAATAGGTCTTGATGTTATGGTTTAAGAAATTATTATTATCATTATTTATAACCTTGCAAAAATTTAATTTTGAGCTACGAAAATTCAATCGCATACGGTTTACTTTCCTTCCCGGGCCCAAACCGTATAAGCCAATCATAGCCCAAGAAGCTTGCATTGTTAACCATGATTTAAATCTAACCTTAAACTTAACCATGGTTAGCCAAAAAGCTCTTTTATGGGAGGTTAAATATTAGCCAAGTTGTGTTGATTCATTTCTAAGCAAGTAAAACCCACACACACTCATCTTCTCTCCTATTTCTCCCTCTTTTTAAGCTCAAATAAGTGATCTCAACTTGGATTCTTTTCATTTTGATTTTTGTTTTTGTGATTTGGGTTGTGATCATGTTCTTTGGAAGGAAACAAGAGTTATTTTGATATTTTTAATTGTGGATTGAGCTTGAAGAATGCTAGGGTTTAGGGGTTTGCCATGATCATGTTGGCTTAAGTCAAGTGATGGATTTGGATTATTTTGTATATGATTTTATAATCTTTAGTCTTATTGATGATTATGATGGTGTTTTTGATGATTTAGAATAAGTTGAAGGTGAGTTCAAGTTGGCGATAAACTAGGGTTCTAATGATATTGTAAGGTTTAGCTCTCCTTTAATGGCAAGCATGTTATTTGTGTATATTTGATTGAGAAATGAATCTTTGATGTCCATGATTATGAAGTGAAATTGAGTATTATGGCTTAATATGGTGATGGAAAGGACCAAAGCTTTGTTACATAATTTTAAGGAGTGATTTTAGATGAGAATTTATGTAAAAAGGAAGGAGAAAATAGTGACAGTGTGGCTGTAAACTGACGAAAAACAGGGGACACTTTGTCAACAAATTGGTAATGATCAGCCCAGCTAAAAACTATGATTTTTGGTGTGTAGATAGGTCAATGAGTTAGATTTCAAATACCTTTTGAATTGCCTTAATCTGAATTCTGTGGAAAAAGTTATGGCTATTTTGCTAGAACTGTGCAGGTTTAACCAAAACTAACACACTTGTATTCTAGCCCCATTTTGGAAACGCTATTGTGGGAATCATATTTTGTGTTGTAAATGAAAGTTTTTGGGGACTTCATATTCTTTCCATATTGAGGTTTTAGGCCTCCATTTGAGGTTAAGGGTGAAAGTTGTGAATTTTTGAAATGAACTAACCTGCTTTGGTGTAAATTGGACTGTTACTGCAATTTCTGTGCAGCGTATACTTGGAGGACAATTCTGAAAATTTTCCTGTAGATTGTCCATATTATTTTCGAATCTCCTATATGATTTTATGAATTTTGGTTGAGTATTTTGACTTTGGTGATTTTTGGAAGCATTTTGAGTAATTGTGTAAAGAGCAATAATAAAGATTGAGTGAGATTGATCATGCACTCATTTTATGTATTTTGGGCCAAGTAAGGTCATTTAAGAGGGGACACAAGTCATGGGGTTTGATAGGGCATTTAACTCAATTATAGATAGAAAGGAAGACAAGTATGTATTATAGGAGTATATTTATGAGTTATGGACTTTACAAAGGAAAATACCAAGTTTAATAAGTTTAATAGCTTCTATGGTTTTCAATGACTCATTTAGGGTGGAAAACTACGTTTATTGGGCTGATGAATGAAATATGAGAAGTGGGGAGAGTAATGATTTAGGAAACAGTGATTATCGGATCAAGTTAGTGTTGTATATGCCATCTTGAATCAAGATACATCTCTCTTGGTCTTAAATCCCTATTATCAGTTCCTTTCAGAGGTATCAAAATAAACAATCAATCTTTCATTATAACCATCATGAAGGCCTATTGCCAAGAATCATTTACTCTTATTGTCAATTAATTTATAACCATCAAGGCCTTTTCTTTTTTAATCTCATCTATCTTATTGTGGTTTATTTTACTTTCATTTAACTTTATATTAGATTATTTACTTTCAATTATCCAGTTTTGGGGTTATCTTAGCATAACCTATCTTATAAGTTATGTGAGTTACTTACTGAATTTCTATCAAAGTTACAAGTTATGTAAGGATCATTTACCGACTACATATATCTACAATTATATTGTGAAACAGAGTCGATGCCTAATTTATCGTTCCCTATTATGTATAAGTTTTATCAATTCGGAACATATTTATCAAGTCTGAATCCATTTTAAAGACTCAAGATACCTTTATTGCCTATATTTTTAAGATTCAGCACCATTTATCAAGTTATAATATCATTTGGTAAGTGTACCAATGAATCAGTTTAATCGAAGATTTACCACATAATTAGTGACCCTGTCAGTGGTAGGGCGACGACCCTTCAATCTGTGATACATCGCGATGTCAGGCTAGGGTTTCCGATCAACCTGGCAGGTGTGCACCTATTAATGGATTGTCATATCTGTTAAGGGGTTCACTTACAGATAATAATAAGCAATTCAGTTTTATGTTACTTACATTTCCATTGCTATTGCAAACTAAATGAATTGCAAAGGCGGGTACCCATCAACAGTGTTTCTATGCTCATTTACAATAAAGGAATGCATGTACTAACTTTTAGCTTACATTTTCGAATTATTTTTATGTTTTTTATTTTAGGTGATGAAGTATCACATGTTTCTCTATTTAGCAAGCCCTTTTAGAAGTCATCAAATGCTCACAGTGGATTCAGTATAGCATGAATGTTGGAATCAACCTTAAGATCAAGTTAGGTCTATATTCAATATACTCATGTAGTGTGGAGTGCTAGTTAGCACATGGTACGATTAAGTCGATTGTACTGAATTTGAGCTATTATGGACTTTGGACTTGGAGTGTTTCAGTTTAATAGATATTGTGATTGTGAGCATGAATTGCAAGATTAAATGGTTTCCGTGAGCCTTGTCCTTATCAGGATGGCGGTAGCGCCTTCCATAATTAAGTCTTCTATGTCGGTTATCTATGAATCAGTTTAATCAGAGATTTACCACATAATTAGTGACCTTGTCAGTGGTAGGTCGACGGCCCTTCAATCAGTGATACGTCGTGATGTCAGGCTAGGGTTCCCGATTAACCTGGCAGGTGTACACCTATTAATGGATTGTCATATCTGTTAAAGGGTTCACTTACAAATAATAATAAGCAATTCAGTTTTATGTTACTTACATTTCCATTGCTATTACAAACTAAATGAATTGCAAAGGCGGGTACCCATTAACAGTGTTTCTATGCTCATTTTACAATAAAGGAATGCATGTACTAAGTTTTAGCTTACATTTTCGAATTGTTTTCATGTTTTCATTTTAGGTTATGATGTATCACATGTTTCTCTATTTAGCAAGCCCTTTTGGAAGTCATCAAATGTTCACAGTGGATTTAGCATAGCATAAATGTTGGAATCAACCTCAAGATCAAGTTAGGTCTATATTCAATATACTTGTGTAGTGTGAAGTGCTAGTTAGCATATGGTACGATTAAGTCGATTGTACTAAAGTTGAACTATTATGGACTTTAGACTTGAAGTGTTTCAGTTTAATAGATATTGTGATTGTGAGCATGAGTTGTAAGATTGAATGGTTTTAGTGAGCCTTGTTCTTATCAGAACGGCAGTAGCGCCTTCCATAATTAAGTCTTCTATGTCGGTTGTCTATGAATCAGTTTAATCAAAGATTTACCACATAATTAGTGACCCTATCAATGGTAGGGTGACAGCCCTTCAATCAGAGATACGTCGCGATGTTAGGCTAGGGTTCCCGATCAACCTGACAGGTGTGCACCTATTAATGGATTGTCATATCTGTTAAGGGGTTCACTTACAGATAATAATGAGCAATTCAGTTTTATGTTACTTACATTTCCATTGCTATTGCAAACTAAATGAATTGCAAAGGCGGGTACCCATCAACAGTGTTTCTACGCTCATTTTACAATAAAGGAATGCATGTACTAAGTTTTAGCTCATATTTTCGAATTGTTTTCATGTTTTTCATTTTAGGTGATGAAGTATCACATGTTTCTTTATTTAGCAAGCCATTTTGGAAGTCATCAAATGCTCACAGTGGATTCAGCATAGTATGAATGTTGGAATCAACCTCAAGATCAAGTTAGATCTATATTCAATATACTTGTGTAGTGTGGAGTGCTAGTCAGCACAGGGTACGATTAAGTCGATTGTACTAAAGTTGAACTATTATGGACTTTGGACTTGGAGTGTTTCAGTTTAATAGATATTGTGATTGTGAGCATGAGTTGCAAGATGGAATGGTTTCCGTGAGCCTTGTCCTTATCAGGACGACGGTAGCACCTTCCATAATTAAGTCTTCTATATTGGTTATCTATGAATCAAATAATTAGCAATTTGGGGGCGTTATAGCCACGGTCCATGGTGGTCCCACGGGCTGGCTGTGGTGGCCCCTATTCCCCCGACTCTCCTAGTTCTCTTGCAGTTGTTCGGCTTCCAGATGTTTTGATGTTCGGCTGATATGTTTTTTCCATAAAAAAGGCCTATTTTTAGGCATCATTCATTCCATTCCATTCAATTCCACAATCTAGCTAGGAATAGACTCCGTAATTAGAGTGAGGAGAGCAAGTAGAAGAAGGAGATCCGCGAGGAAGAGTGATCGTGTTTGCGAATCGACGGATTCAAGCAGGTGTTCGGGCTGAGCAATTCTTTCCCTTCTCTTCTCTATCCTCCATTACATTTATTACTTTCTAGGATGATAGATTAAATTATTTAATTCATGTTAATTTGGAGTTTTAATTCTTGGGATTGGTGTTGAACGTTTGTTTGCCTATGCTCTTGAATTGATTGTTGGGTGCACTTTTGAATTGTTGGGGTTCATTTCATTAAGTATGGAGCTTGAGTTGCTTGTAAGAAGTTGGATCACCTTCTTGCTTGCATTAGAGAATGGGTGAAGCACTGAAATGTGAAATCTGATGTCAGAATCACCAGATTCGACTTGAATGTGTGATGTCTTGAGAAGGAATTACCAATCGAGAGACCTAGAATGATAATCGTGTGCGTAATGAACCTAGACTAATCGTGAATCCATGAGAATTGATGATTGATTTTATTTGGGTGTTTCACTTCATCTCGAAAGAGGGTTGTGATATCTCGATTATCCATCTTGATATTTCCTAATTAAAGAGAAAGTATGTTACTATTCTCAAATCGGGTAATTGATTGGTTGAATTAATTCCTTAAATATTTATCCATTAGATTATATAATAGATTAGTGTAATTTCAATCTCACATGCTAATTTGCTTAGCCTATCTTTAGGGGGCCTAGTCTAATAGATCAACCTAGCCCTTGTGGGAGACGACCTTGATTTGCTACAACGCCACCCTACGCTTGCGGCCCGATCAAGTTTTTTGCGCCGTTGCCATGGACTGGCATTGGATATTGGGTTTTTCTCGATAAGTTTTACGCATTTTGCTTTTCTTTTTAAAAAAATGAAAAATATTAAAAATTTAAAAGAAAAAGATATAAAAAAATTAAGGAATAACAATGACAATTTTCCATTTTTCCTAAATTGAGCATGAATTATTTTGGAGGTATATTAAGCTTTTAAGTATTTTTCTTGCTCAATGTGATTATTGTGTCGATAAATGGGAAATTTTAGACATTATTAATGAGGATGTGAATTGTGAAACCCTCATTCTTTTATGATATTGGGGTTTTGATGGTAAAAATATTGATGAGGCATGATATTTGCTTGAGTAGATTGCTTAGGATTCATTTGAATTTGAGAAGGCTAGTCGTATTTCTAGATATTCATTCTTTGATCCTTGTACGTTGTATGCTAGATCTTATTACGCCCCCTTTGGTGTGAATTGTGTAATTCTTCTAACCATGCTACAAATTCATGTCCTTATTATACATGCTATGTTCAACCTGACTTTGCATCACTTTGGGAAAGTACTGATGTTGTCCTGACTTTACTTGATTCATCCTTCCCTTTACCTCAGTGCACGATGCTTGAGGCGGGTGAGCCTTTTCGGTTTGTTGCCAGGTTAATGTCGCTAATGTATGTTCTGAGTTAGAAGATACATTAGATGAGGTATATGATCTAGATAAGACTCCTTTGGAGGGGTCACGTGATGTGTTTGTGCATGAAGGGTCTCCTAGCCCTAGTTGTAATATTGCTCTCCGTAATCCCTTTGATTAGTCCTATGTTTCACCTATGTATTTACAACCCTCTTAGTCCCTCAAGTATTATCTTGATGAGCACATTAATAAATTCCTGATTTGTGATGCCAATAATGATTTGGGCTATGAACGAGTTTAATATTCATGGTGGGAAAGTTGATAATTTTGTATCCCTAGGTTACTTAAGGGGTTATGATTCCTCCGTTGGTCCTTATTATGTATGCCTGGGAGACTTAGCTAGGAAAATCATGTGGACTACATTTTTTAATCCTTCCTATGATTTTTCTAAGGCCTTTGATAAGGTTAAGAGGATACTTGTTGTCATTGGTGCGGTTTTCATTATTGTCTCTTACCTTTTATTTTCTAAATTATGGTCCTAAGAGTTTGATAAGCTTCTGCATGCTTTAACGGCATCTCATTTTGATGAGTCAAGTCTTGAAGTTGTGATAGAGTAGCTGATGTTCCGTTTGGCCAGTTTGCTCGGAGGCCTTAGCTTAAGTGCACTTAGTACATAACCTGGTGAGAGCGTTCTCTTTTATTTTCCATTTCCCTTCTCTTCCTTTCTTTCCTTTGAATAATAATGCTTTATCTAAGCATGGGGGAAGGGTAGTTTCCTGTTTTTCATTTTGATTTTTAGTTTGCATACTTGTTAAAGCATATAGTTTGAGGTTTCTTTTTGTTTGCATTAGTATGTTGCATTTAGTTGATTTTGGGATTTTCATATAGCACTGCATATAGGGATGGTGTGGATTGGTTTGAGATAACCTCGAGTGATGATTCTTTAGGCATAATAGCTTTCATAAGCTTGAGTATCTTTTGATGTGTAATCCCTTCTGGTGCTAAAATTTATGAAGATTTAGTAAATATTTCTTGTTTTGACTTTTGATTTGGTTGAGAACTATTTTATCCCTTGGAATCGTTAGCACTAATGTTGGTACATGGGAGTCATTTTATGAGCTAATTTGACTTCAGTAGATATTCCGTGGGATTTTGAGCCTTATTTGGACTAATTCATTATATTTTATCTCATGTTTCTTTCATGTGTGTGACTCTTCCACGTTGCATCTCTAGAACTTGCCTTGACTCTTGTTTAAAACCACATTAGCATGTGCATAGTTGATGATATGATAGAGACATTTCTTTCTTTGATCATTTTAATCGTAAAGCCAAATTACCCACTCTTGTATTACATGTTCATTCCCTTTGCTAGCCCCTTGAGCTTATATCCGTCTTTACTGTGATCCCTTCATATTAGCCCTTTACGCCAAGTCTGTGGATTGGTGACATTGAGCATTTGCTTTGGTTCCCTCTTATTTGGGTTATGTATATGTATTAGACTATGAGTTGACAATTGGTGATCCTATGACTTTCAGTAATTTTAATTTTCATTTCATTTTCCAAAAAAACAAAAAGAAAAAAAGAAACAAAAAAGTTATGTTGAAGAAAAAGAAAAAAGGGAAGATAAAGTCATGTTGCGAAAAAAAGCAAAAAAAGTGAAAAAAGAAAAGGAAAAAACTAAGTGGTTGGCATTGGTTACACAAATAGCTTGAATTCCTTTCTTTGTCAACTCATTTCTTATATGATTCATTGGGGTATGTTCATTGAATTGTTGGAGTTTGGAGTGTCGGTGAACTTCATGGTTACTTGGGGCTTTATTGGTTGCTCCTTAGTTACTTGGCTAAATAGCTTCATATTGCCCAAATTCATTTGTCCAACTCCTTTCCCTTAACCCTTTTAGACCACATTACAATCCATATAAAGTCCTTTTGATTGTCTTCACGCACATTGCATTTTAGTGGTGGAGAATTTGAGAGTCTTTGCAAGCATATGGTAGATTGCATCTTTTGAATAAGTGTTGAGTGAACCTATGCTATATTTTCAAACAAATGAGTGGAAGTGATTTAAATTTCCCTAAAGTGAGGTTCTACCAGTCTATTTGGCTCCATTCAGTTCCATCTGCTTGCATGACATGCTTTGTGGTTCTTTAGGGGTGATCAAGTTTAATATCAAGCTTGTGGTCCCGTACTTTTTCGAAAACATTCACCTTCCCCTGATTCCAAAATATTTTGTGGACTAATTAGGGTTGTTGTTGATTGGCATTCTTGCTCATGATACGCTATGACTTGCCTACTCTAAGGAGGTTATTTCATTTTAAGTCCTAGATGCATTTCCCTTTGCTAGGTTTCTCTAGTATTTGCATAGGGAATAGCAAAGGTTTAAGCAAAGGCGAGTGCTGAATATTATATTTGCATAGGATTTTATAAGTGTTTTGGTGTCATTTTTGGGGATTAGAGTGCTTGATTGTGTGATTTGATGCCTCTTTTCTATTTTGCAATCGAGTTTTGTGTTGTTGATGATATTTTACAGAAATTGGCAAAGAGAACTCGAGTATGTCATGAAAATCAATCAAGAATTATGCAACAATGTAAGAGCTCACAACAATTGACTAAAAACCCGAAAAAGAAATGGTTTACCCAGGTATATATCATGGATTACCTGGGATAGCATACATAGTCAACTTGGGTTGACCAAATTTTATACAATCAACAGAGCAAAGCAACAAGAGGGCACCACGGTCTAACCATGGTGATGGCAACGGTTCGTGGTGGTCCCCACGGGCTAGCTGTGGTGGCCCCTATTCCCCCGACTTCCCTAGTTTTCATGCAGTTATTTGGCTTTCAGACATTTCGATGTTCGGCTGGCACGTCTTTTCCATGATAGAAGGCCTCTTTTCAGCCGTCATTCATCCTATTTCATTCAATTCCGCCATCTAGTTAGGAATAGACTCCATATTTAGAGGTAGGGAGAGCAAGTAGACGAGGGAGATTCGTGAGGAAGCAGGATCATGTTTGCAAATCGACGGATTCAAGCACGTGTTCGGGCTGAGCAATTCTGTCCCTTCTCTTCTCTTTTATCCATTAGATTTATTACTTTCTGACTGATAGATTGAATTATGTAATTCATATTAATTTATAGTTTTAATTCTTGAGATTGATGTTGAACTTGTGTTTGCCTATGTTTTTGAATTGATTGTTTGGTGCGCTTTTGAATTGTTGGGGTTCATTTCATCAAGTCTGGAGTTTGAATTGCTTGTAAGAAGTTTCATCGCCTTCTTGCTTGCATTAGATATTGGGTGAAGTACTGAAAGTTGAAAAATAATGTCGAAATCACCAGAATCGACTTGATTGTATGATGTCTTGAGAAAGAATTACCAATCGAGAGACCTAGAACGATAATCGTGTGCATAATGAAGTAGACTAATCAAGAATCTATGAGAATTGATGACTGATTTGATTTGGGTATTTCACTTCATTTTGAAAGAAGGCTGTGATATCTCGATTATCTATTTTGAAATTTCCTAATTAAAGAGAAAGTGCTTTATCTATTCTTGAATCGGGTAATTGATTGGTTGACTTAATTCCTTGAATATTTATCCATTAGATTATATAGTAGATTAGTTTAATTTTAATCTCACATGTTAATTTGCTTGAGGGGGCATAGTCCAATAGATCAACTTGTGGGAGATGAGCTTGATTTGCTACAACGCCACTGTGTGCTTGTAGCCCTATTAGCCGTTATCCTATAAATTAAGCTATCAAGCCTCTCTAAACTTGATATTCAAAAGAAGATCACCAATTTGCAAGTTCTACTTCCAAAAACTATCTCATTTCTTTTAGCCTGACAGGCCCCAATCTCTATGGCATATTTAGGACTTGTTCACTTGGTATTTTGTCCAAATGTAATTGTTTACAACTGCTTCCAACTGCTAAGTGCTAATCCCAATGCTCATAACTACTCTGAACTGATCCAACTGCTCTCACCTACTCCGAACTGCTTCCAACCACTCGCAACTACTTACATTATTTTACAAATGCTAATCCAACTACCTCCTAACTGCTTACAATTATTGATAATTACTAGCTGCTAAGTACATTCGCTCTCAACCACTCTCAACTTCTCCTAACCGCTCATACCTACTAACTGCTCCTTGAACCCACTAAAACGAACAGACCCTTAGAGCAGTGGCGAAGCTAGCGTTGTGTCACCCGACACCCCTCTAAAAAAAATTAATATATGTTAGAAATTAAAAAAAATTAGAAGTTTAGTATATACACCAAATGAGCTAAAGCTTGACATGAAACGGCGCTTGGCTTGGTAGTGCAAGGAGTCCGTGTCTGTGTTTGATGCATCTGACGTCGTATGTTCAAGGCATCTAACCCTCATTTTTAATTTTTTTTAACTTTTTTTTAAAATTTATGCCTTGTAGCTATGAAGGAGTCCTACTAAGCCAAGACCTTGATCATGATCATTTAAGTCCACAAGGTCTAAGAATAAGGTCCCAAGTTCAAAGGATGGCTCACATTATGCTAAGGGCATAAACAGAAGATACCAGGTACAGGGTAGATTTTAAACCCGATTTTGTGTTCTTAATTACTTAAGCCTCCATGAGGTTTAAGTCCTGAATTTTTGCATATTATAGGCCTGCAAGATATTATCTACCTGGTCCAATTGTTTAATCCAAGTTAAGTCAAGTGGAAGTTGAAGAACCAGGTCTTGTTTGTAAACAGTGTAGGCTGGAACCGGTTTGGACCAATCTAAGTATTCTAGGTTTTTAATGAGCAAATGAACTCCAAAATGTGTGATTCCACATGGTGGAGTTAGAAGACATCCTAAGATTTTTACCCATGTGTGGCAATCCAAATGTTGCCCACGTTTTGCATATGAAAGGTGGCGTCCAAATGAAGCTTACAAACTGCTAACTACTGCCCGGTTGCACCTAATTGGTACGTTTGATGGTTGATGTCACTCTAAGCGTACAACCCTTATCTAGCAGTATGATTGAGCAGTTAAAGGGCTATTAGACACAATCATGAAGTAACCAAATGAAGATCCAATGAGGAGCAAGGAGAGAAAGGCAGAAACATTGTCATTGGCCAGCCGGAAAGCATAAAGCAGCTAGTCATGTCACTCGTTTTCCCTCCAGTGAAGGCAGCTGCTTATTTGCCTAGTTACTTGCTTAGTAATAAGAATAATCTTTATTCTAAAAATTAGATAGACTCAATGGTTGTAATTAGCAAGGATTAAGCTAAGGTTTGCACTAAAGTATCAAGGGTTAGCTAAACCCGTGAACTAACCTAGATTAGGAGGTTTCCTAATCTTGAAGAAACCTTACTCCTTAGGCTTAAGCAACTTGTATGCTTGCTTGTAGGTTATAAGGCTTTGTATTCTTCACCTTTGTAGTTAGATTCTATACATCGAAAGAGAGAAAAGAGAGCTTTGCTCCTTGAAAACCAAATGCTAAACTTGCTTATCTCTAATTTTAGCCGATTAGAGTGGTGATCAAGTTGAGTCTTAAACTTGATTAAGTGGTATTTTTATATCTTAATCATAGTTTAAGGCCCTAAGCTTGAGCTTGGTGGTGTTTCTATATCCAAGTTTTAGGTTTAGAACTATCCTTTACTCCATTTTCAGTCACGGGTTCTTTGAACTTAAGCTAAGCACTCGTGTACTTAGTTTCTTATTTGCATTCCTTAGCTTATGAGTTTGAGTTCCTTGAGCTTTCCATCATATTTGATATCAGAGTCAGGTTTTTCCTTGGCCTGGTAGTCACCCCCACACTTTTAGAATTATTCCCAAACACTTCCCCAAACACAAAGTCCCTATTCTGTTCCAAACAGCTCGTATATATAATGAGTACTAGCTTGAGTTTAGATCAGAAACTTGATGGTATTGTGAAGAGTAATCATAAAAATACTACTTCAAATCAAGAGCTCAAAAGTTCCAATCAAGAACTAAGAGCTCAGAATGAGTACCTAAGGAAATAGCTAGGTACTTTCTTGAAACAAAAGCAAAAGATCAATGAAGAACCAACCCGATTTGTTCAAAGAGAAGATGAAGAAGCATGCAATCCCTTGAGTTCATCTAGTAAGGATGAACCACCAAGGTGGACCAGAATGTAACCAAGGTTTCAAGCTAACTCTAATGACTTTAGAGTTAAAATTTCAGAATTTGAAGGCAAGTTGGACCCAGATGCGTTTCTAAAGTGGATGCATATGGTGGAGAGAGTTTTTGAGTACAAGGACGCGCCTATTGATAAGAAAGTAAAGCTGATGGCCCCTAGGCTAAGGAAGTATACCTCTTTATGGTGGAGTAACCTTTGTGCCAAGAGTGTAGGAAAAGCAAGATCAGGATGTGGGAGAAGATGAAAGCCAAGTTTAAGTCACGATTCTGTCTACCCACCTACATCCAAGATAGCTACTCACGGTTCCATAATCTTACTGAAGATGGCCTCCATGTTGAAGAAAACACACGTGAGTTTGAGAAACTCATGATCAAATGTGATATTTAAGAGCCAGAAGAACAAACTATAGTTAGATACTTGGGGGGACTTGATCCTAAGTATGCTAACATAGTTGAACTACAACAATACACTACCTTTGATGATGTATGTGTCCTTGCTCAGAAGGTTGAGCAACAAAAGAAAGTTGAGCAACAAAAGAAGGTTAAACAACCCTTTAAATATGAGTTCAGCAAGCGTTTACCCCAGAACAATCCTTTTAACAAGAGGAGTTCTAACCCACCTCATAAGCCTACAAACCTTTCCCCACCATTCCCACAAAGAACCCAAGCTCTACAAGAGAGCCAACCACCTCCAAACAGATCCAATCCTAGTCCCATAAGTACAAAAAGGTGCTTTAAGTGCTAAGGATTAGGACACATAGCTGCAGACTGTGCAAACTGAAAGGTCATTACCTTAGTCGAATGGAAGGCCATGGAAGAGGAAGAGATTGAGGAGGAAAATGAAGGGGAAATTGAGGAAAACCTTAAAGAACCACTAGAGGAGGTAGAGGAGGAAGCAGATGAGGGTGAAATGTTGGTTTTGAGAAGGGTTCTCAATGGCCAGAAGGGTGCCAAAGATGAAAAAAGGAAGAACATTTTTCATACTTGGTGCACGGTTAAAGACAAGGTTTGCTCCTCGACAATTGATGGAGGGAGTTATGCTAATGTGGTTTCTCTAGCATGATTAAGAAACTAGGCTTTCAAGCCATGGCCCACCCCCATCCTTACAACGTCCAAATGGTTAAACCAAAGCAAGGGGTTACAAGTTAACTCTCGGTGCCTCATTTCTTTGTCCATTGGTAAGAATTATCAAGATGAGTTATGGTGTGATGTTATCCCCATGGATGCATGCCATGTCTTGTTAGGTAGGCCATGGATGCATGATAGGAAGGTGATGCATAATGGATTTCTAAATAGATACTCCTTTTCTAAAGGAGGAAAGAAGATTACCCTTGTTACTTTATCACCATCCGAGCTCCTCAAAAGCAAACCCCAAAAGAAGCCTGAGCATTCTGGTTGTTTATTATCCTTTCGTGAACCTCTTTTAAAGGCCTCATGAGTGAAGGATTTTAAAGAATGGATCTTGAACTTTCAAGAGGAACCAAAAACTCCTATCCCAAACCACCTTATTGCCAAGTCCCTAATACACCAATTCTGTCACTTGTTTTCAGAGGAGATACCTACGGGTTTGCCATCCTAAGAGGGATATCCAACACCATATAAACCTCATTCCAGGTTCAATCTTTCCAAACAAACCAGCATATAGGATGAATCGTAAGGAAACCATGGAGATTCAAAGGCAAGTGGAGGAACTAATGTCAAAAGGGCTTGTACATGAGTTCTTAAGCCCTTGTGTCATGCCTGCCTTATTAGTTCCTAAGAAATATGGTATTTAACGTATGTTTATGGATAGCAGAGCCATAAACAAGATTATAATCAAGTATAGCTATCAGATACCTAGACTTGAGGATATGCTAGATAAGCTATATGGCTCGAAAGTGTTTTCAAAGATCGACCTTCGAAGTGGTTACTATCAAATCAGAATCTGTGAGGGAGATGAATGAAAAATGGCTTTCAAGACTAAAGAAGGATTGTATGAGTGGCTTGTTATGCCCTTTGGTCTTTCCAATGCTCCTAGTACATTCATGAGGCTAATGAATCAAGTATTTATGCCTTATATTAGAAAGTTTATGGCAGTTTACTTCAATGACATTCTGATATATTCTAAGAGTGAGCAAGAGTATTAAGATCATCTCAATCAGATTATTCTTGTTCTTGAACATGAAAGGCTGTATGATAACCTTATGAAATGTACCTTTTTCACTCATGAGGTAATATTCTTAGGTTACATTATTTCTAGTGAAGGTATAAAGGCAGATGAAAGCAAACTAGAGGCTATTCGATCATGGCCTCTCCCATAAAGTATATATGATGTTTGAAGTTTTCATGGATTAGCTTCCTTTTATAGGAGATTTATTCGAAACTTTAGCACCATAATGGCTCCCATGACTGAGGTGATTAAGGGTACATCATTGAAATGGACCCCTAAAGCTTAAGCTGCCTTTGAAAAAGTGAAACGAAGACTAACTCAAGCACCCCTTCTTGCTTTGTCATGCTTTGAGAAAGTCTTTGAAGTTAAATATGATGCATCTGGTGTTAGAATAGGTAGCGTTCTTACTTAGGAAGGCAAGCCTTTGGCCTTCTCTAGTGAGAAACTATGTGATTTAAAATGAAAGTATTCCACCTATGATAAAGAGTTTTATGCCATTGTGCGATGTCTCGAGCACTAGAGTTATTATCTCGTGGCTAGTGAGTTTATTTTACATTCAGATCATGTGGCTTTGAAGTATATTCAAGGTTAACATGAGTTCAACTCACATCATACAAAGTGGGTTGAGTTTCTCCAGTCATTTTAACTTTACAATCAAGCATAAGTCTGGAAAGTTAAACCAAGGTGCCGATGCATTATCTAGGAGGTATCTCGTTCTGTTTCAATTGGATGCTCTTATACTTTATTTTGAGCATCTAAAAGCTTATACTCTGATGATCAATACCTTGGGGAGTTATATTCTGTGTGCCAAAAACACCCCAAGGGGGATTTCTTAGTCTAAGAGGGCTATCTATTTAAGGGTATATGTTTGTGTATTCCAAAGTGTAGCACCCATGAGCTATTGATTAGAGAGGTGCATGGTGGTTCTTTGGCTGGTCATTTTGGAGAATTCAAGACCTTAATTATGCTAAGGGAGCATTATTACTGACCAGGAATGGACAAGTATGTTCAAGACATCCTAAGAAGATGTGGAACGTGCCAAGTTGCCAAAAGTCACACTTTACCACACAACTTATACACATCCCTTCTAGTTCTTTCTTTGCCTTGGGTGGATGTAAGCATAAATTTTATTTTGCGTTTACTTAAAACCCAAAGGAACAATGATTCCATATTTATAGTGGCAGACATGTTTTCATAGATGGCTCACTTCATACCATGCAACAAAACCAATTATACTACACACATTGCGGAGTTGTTCTTCAAAGAGGTAACTAGATTACATGATATCCCTAAGTCTATTATTTCTGATATGGTTACAAAGTTTTTAAGTCATTTCTGGATTACCTTATGGAAGAAGCTTGATACTAAACTCATGTATAGTACCACTTGTCACCCCCAAACTGATGGGCAAACCAAGGTGACTAATTGAACCCTTGGTACTCTCCTAAGGGCTTTGATTAAACCTTACGCCAAAGCTTGGGATTTACTCTTACCACATACTAAGTTTGCTTATAACAAGGCTCCTAACAAGGCTAATGGTCTATCATCTTTTAAGGTGGTGTATGGGATTGATCCCCTAAGCCCCCTTAATCTTACTCCACGACCTCTAGATTAAAAACCAAGTGCGGATGCAGTAGCTAGAGTGGAAGAGATTCAGAAGCTTCATGCATTGGTTAAGGGTAGAATAGAGAAGACTAATGCATCATATCAAGCCCAAGCTAACAAGCATAGAAGACAGATGGTTTTTCAACCTAGAGACCTAGTATGGATCCACTTAAGGAATGAGAGATTTCCTTCCAAAAGAAAGAACAAACTGATGCCAAGAGCTAAAGGTCCATTTACCAGGATATTATAGAGTTTCAGCTAGGTTCAATGTGGTAGATTTGACCCCCTACCATTCAAATGATTCCCTAGCAGATTTAAAGATCAAATCTTTTAACAAGGAGAGAATGATAGAGTCCTACTAAGCCAAGACCTTGATCATGATCATTCAAGTCCAGAAGGTCCAAGAATACGGTCCTAAGTTTAAACGATAGCTTATATTATGCTAAGGGAATAAACAGAAGCTACCAGGCACAAGGCATATTTTAAACCCGGTTTTGTGTTCTTAGTTACTTAGGCCTCCATGAGGTTTAAATCCTGAATTTTTGCATATCTTGGGTCCCCAAGATGTTCTCTACCTAGAGATTAGTCCAAGTTAAGTCAAGTGAAAGTTGAAGAACCAGATCCTTTTTGTAAATAATGCAGGCTGGAACACAGTTTGGACCAGTCTAAGCATTCTGGGGTTTTTAATGGGCAAATGAACTCCAAAATGTGTGATTCCACCTAAAGGAGTTAGAAGACATCCTAAGCTTTCCAACCATCTATAGAAATCCAAATCATACCCATGTTTTGCACGTGAAAGGTGACATCCAAATGGAGCTTGCAAACTGCCAGCTACTGCCCGGTTGCACCTAATCGGTGCATTTGGTGGCTGATGTCACTCCAAGCATCTATTCCTTGTCTAGTAGCATGATTGAGCAACTAAAGGGCTATTAGACACAATCATGAAGTAACCAAATGAAGATCCAATAAGGAGCGAGGAGAGAAAGGCAGAAACATTGTCATTGGCTAGTCGGAAAGCATAAAGTAGCCAGTCAAGTCACTCCTTTTCCCTCCCATAAAGGCAATTGCTTATTTACCTAATTACTTGATTAGTAATAAGATTCATCTTAATCCTAAAGATTAGATAGACTCAATGATTGTAATTGGCAAAGATTAAGCTAAGGTTTGCACTAAAGTATCAAGGGTTAGCTAAAACCGTGAACTAAACTAGATTAGGAGGTTTCCTAATCTTGAAGAAACCTCACTCCTTAGGCTTGAGTAGCTTGTATTCTTGCTTGCTAGGCTATAAGGCTTTGTATTCTTCACTTTTTTAATCAGATTTCGTACATTGAAAGAGAGAAAAGAGAGCTTTGCTCCTTGAAAACCAAACACTAAACTTACTTATCTCTAATTGTAGCCGATTAGAGTGGTGATCAAGTTGAGTCTTAAATTTGATTAAGAGGTGTTTCTATATCTTAATCATAGTTTAAAGGCCCTAAGCTTAAGCTTGGTGGTGTTTTTGTATTCAAGTTTCAGGTTTAGAACTATCCTTTACTCCATTTTCAGTTACGAGCTCTTTGAACTTAAGCTAAGCACTTCATGTACTTAGTTTCTCATTTGCATTAGTTAGCTTGTGAGTTTGAGTTCCTTGAGCTTTCCATCAAGCTACAACCTCCTTCTCCTTCGGCCTTCTCTTCTTCGAGTTTGCTACTTACACTTCACTACCCAAAACCCCAACCCCCTACCCACACACTTAGCCACCAAAGCAAAGTACAAGTGCCAACTTCTAGTCTGCCTCCTATTGCCCACCGGTGTCTAGCCCCACATCTACTACTCTGCCCCACAGCCCATCAGTCGCCTCCTAACAGCCACTCGCAGCCCACTGGACCCACCTCCCCCCTCAAATTTGTGAGTTCTTCTTTTAGTAATACTAGTTAAAGTTATACTTGACGTGAAGTTGTTACTTAATTCTTCAATTTATAGATTAATAAGTTTGTATTATTAGATTTATGAGTTTGTTTGCCAAATTTCAATTCCAAATTTGTTTAATTTATAGGTTTAGTTTCAATTATAGGTTAATTCTCAATTTCTAGATTACTTTGTTTTTATTATTTAATTTATAAGTTTATTTGCCAATTTTAATTTCAAATTTGTTTAATTTATGGGTTTAATTTCAATTCTAGGTCAAAATATGTAGATATTTCAAAAATATAGCTAAGGAATCCTCACCGTTACCTTTAAGCTTTAAATTCAAAAACTCATCATTGGATGAAGAAGGTGGAAACAGTGTCATTCAACCACAACCACCACCTTGTGATGTAATCAATTTCATTTCCTTTTCTGCTTAAAGAAGTCAAGTTGATGTAAATGCTCTTCCATAAGAAGAGCTTATCTTCAAAAAGGCCCCTTTCAACCTCGAAATCATGCTTTTCCTCAAACATTCATGCATGAAAATATGCATCGATTCAATAATGCATGGTTTGGTGAATATGGCAATTGGATGGGACATAGCATAAAGGAAGATGCTGCATCTTTCTTATGTTGCTATTTCTTCAAAACTGATGCAATAAGCCATTTTGGAGGAGATGTATTCACAACAAAAGGATGTAAGGGTTGGAATAAGATGGATAGATTCAAAAAGCATATTGATGGCGTAAATAGTGTGCATAATCAATGTGTAAAACAACGAGGACCTTATGATGCAAAGGCAATCCATACAAACTGCATTGGATAAACAATCAGAACATGCCAAAGCTGAGTACATGACTCGTTTGATTGCTTTGGTTGATGTATCAAGATTGCTTTTATTGGAGGGTTTGCCTTTTCGAGGTTAGGATGAAAGTGAAAATTCAAAAAGGAAAGGCGTTTTTCAATCTATTCTGAAGTTTCATGGGGAAAAGACCAAACACGTAGGAAGTGTTATTTTGAAAAAAGCTCCTCGTAATTGTATAATGTAATCCCCTACCATCCAAAAAGATATTGCAAATGCTTGTTCAAGAGAAGCTATTAATGCTATTCTTGAAGAAATTAGGGATGGATATTTTCTATATTAGCTGAGAAATTCTATGATGTCTCTTGCATAGAACAAATGGCTATTGTTTTAGGATGTGTTGACACAATGGGATTTGTTATAGAGCGCTTGGCTAGCGTTGTTCGTTTCACTGGCAGTACCACATTGTCATTAAAGAAGAAATTTATTCTATGCTTGCTAAGTTATTCTTGAACCCATCTCGAATACGAGGGTAAAGGTAAAATGGGGCTATAATATTAGGGGGTACATCAGTGGGCTTAGAAGTTTGATTTTGCAAGAAAATCCATCTGCAAATTATGTTTATTGCTTTGCTCATCAACTTCAATTGACTATTATTGGGTTGTAAATGGACATTCTCATATTAAAGGGTTTCTTGAGTTCATGAATTTGATTTTGAATGTGATTGGATATAATAGCCTGACCCTAAATCATGTTTACTTATTTAACTAAGTTTTGTTATTAATTTTTCGTATTTATTTATCTCAGTTAATCATCCTGGTTGGGAGAATTCAATTTTGGGCCCTACTTTGCAATTCAAGTTTTATTTACCGTATTAATTTCGAAAAAATTGATAGTAGGCCTCGATAATTATGATTTAAAAGATTAAATTATTTTTCATGATATCACATTTAATCTCGAGCTTTGGGAAAAAAATTAAAAAAAAAAATTCAAGCGCACTCAGTTTGAGCTAGTTTTCGAACCCGAGCCCATTGAAGGCCAATTTTGGCCCACCAAGACTTGACCCTATTTATTTGCCTAATTACCCTTAATTAGGCCTAATCTATACTTAGGAAAAGTGGCGTTTTAAACCTTAAATGTCAGTCAAGCATTTCTTTTCTTGATTTTCCACCAAGTATTTACAAGACACTTTCTCTCTCTAGTTTTCTCTCCTCCTTCTCTCTACCCACGGCAGCAACCCCCTCCCAGCCCTATTATGGTATTTTTCGGCCACTTTCCGGCCACTCTTCAGCAAGGATGTCAATCCCCGACAACCTTCCTTCATTAGCTACCATTTCCCATCCTCAAAATCACCAAACTTCATCTCAACCTCCACTTTTTTTCAAGATCAAAGTAAGTAGCTTTACCTTGTTCTTTGGATTTTTGGTTTTTTCTTCTTGTTTTGGTTGTTTTAATGGTGGATCATGTTGTTTTAATTGAATTAAGAGTTATCTTGGTTATTGATCATGGTGGAGTTGAGGTTGGATCATGCTAGGGTTAGGGTTACATCTAATCATGCAAGCTTCACATCAAAGTATTAGATTTTGATTGTTTTATCATTGATTTTGATCATCTTTTAATCTATTGAAGTTTATTATGATGTTTATGGTGTTTTGAAATGATGGAAGTGAGTTCAAGTTGGCCTTAAGTTAGGGTTTTGTTCGAGAATGCATGGTTTAAGCCAAACTAGTATAAAACTTGAAGTATGTGAATATGTGAAAAGAAAATGAGCTTTATTGGACATGAATATGAAGTGAAATTGAGTGTGGTGTTTTTGTATGATGTTCAGATGGACCAAAGCGTGTTTACTACTTTTAAGGAATGATTTACGTTGAGGATTGGTGCGAAAAGTGAGGGAATAAGCTCAAACAGTGAGGCTGGAATTTTCAGAAAAATAGGACAATCTTTGGGATGAAACTGGTAATGATCGGCCTAGCCCCAAATTATGATTTTTGGTGGATATATAGGTTAGTGTGTTAGCTTTAAAATGCATTTTTAGTCGCCCTAATTCGAGTTCTGTGGAAAATGTTATGGTTGTTTTGCTACAACTGCGCAGGTTAAACTGAAATTGTGCATATCTGTATTCTACCCTAATTTTAGGGACCTTACTATGCGAATCATGCTTTGTGTCCTGAATAAAAGTTTTAGTGGACATTATGAGCTTTCTATATTGGGGTTTTACATCTTATTTGGAGGTCAGGAGTGAAAGATATGGATTTTCTAATGCAGACCATCAAATGGTAACATGAGTGAAAATAGAAATCGTGACATTTGGAAATATTTTCAAAAGTTTCTATATGATTATGGGCATTGCAAGGAAATTACAAAGTGTAGTGAGTTCAACAAGTGTGATTATGTATAGAAGCTTACTTGGGTTTGAAAACCGAGTTAAGTAAGCATGAAAATGAAATTTGAGAAGTTGGCATAGTAATGACTTAAATTAGTGTCTATCGGATCAACTGAGGTTATTTGAACTTTTTATGAACCTCACAACACCCCTCATGGCATTGAACCTTCTATTATCTATTTTAGAGGCATTAACCATTCTATTATCCATTTCAGAAGCATCACACTTTCCATTATTCATTTTAAAAATATCAGAAACCCATGTTTCATTTATATCAATTAAAATCTTTTCATTATTACCTCAATCATTTCCGTTTGGTCAATTTTACTTCAATTTGTTGTATTTCAAGTTCAGTGACCCTAACTGATTTATTATTCAGATCATTTTGGTTTAACTTGTCTTTTATTGAATTAAAATCAGTTCATTTTGGTTTAACTTGTTTTATATTGAATTATTGAAATTGTAGAAGTCTTTTTAAATAAATCAATTTCCGTTAAAGTTATAAATTAGGTCAGTAAATATGGTTTACTAACTACATTTAGCTATAATTACATTTCTTTAGCAGAATCGGGGCCTAGTCTATCGTTTTCATTGTGCATAAGTATTATCAAGTGAAATATCATTTTAAAGACTTCAGGTACATCCATTGCCTGTATCTTTAGAAATCAGAGTGTATTCATCAACGTTATCATGTTTTGGTAAGTACATCAATGAATCATTTTATACAGTGATTTATCAGTTAATTAGTGACTCCGTCAGTTATCATCTATAGAGCATTCGGCCTTCAGTTACTCGCGCGGCTTCGGGCCACGTCCCCGATCGGCTTGGCAGGTGTACACCTATCTATAGAACGTAACAGTATCAAAGGGTTCACTATCAGATAATCACTAGCAATGCAGGTTTGCATTCATCTCATTCTCTGTTTTAACTTAAATTGAATTGCAAAGCGGCCGCCCAAACAATTTATTCAGAGATCATTTAACAATTCAGGAATGCATGTGCTGAGCTTCGGCTCACAGTTCGAAATGTTTTTCATGTTTTGTTTTGGGCAAATGCTCAGAGAATTGCCCTCATGCTAACATATCAGTTGAAGAGAATAAATGAAGTAAGGAAATCCGGATGGATAAGAAGTAATGCAGTATATGCATACTTTAAAGTTGTATATGGAATTCTTCAGTGGATGGAGATGCAGATTACATGGTGAATTGTTTTTACTATGGTGTAAAAACCTTATATTGGTTAACAGTTGATTATATATGCATTGATCAGGTGTGTATATATATGTTTGCAGTTATGTTTTACTATGTTATTTATAGTACTCATGTTTCAAGCCTTGTCCTTTTTGGATGGCGGTAACGCCCCTATCATTGGGTTTATCAGATTATAATTGAGGGATCATTAAGGAAAATACAAATAGTGAATCATGTTTAATTTAGGGGCGTTATAGATTTGGTATCAGAGCCAGGTTGAGATTTTTTTTTATGGGATATAGAGTATGGAGTTAGGGTACTGAAAAATTGGTTAGTGAGGACTGAGGATTATTATGATATCCTTGGAGATTTGTGGCACTAGTAATGTCTGCTTATCTCACACATATTCTACTCGTATAATCTTCTTTGTCAGATGGATCTATACAATGTGTATATATTTTGATTTTGAGTATCAGATTCGAGGGTGATTTTGAACAACAAGTTAAAGGTGTTCCAATGCATTTAGGTCTGTATGGCCATATGAGCCACCCATCTGAATGGTCCATCGTCCTTTTAGCTGTAATTGTTTATTTTTGGGATGTAAATCCTTGTACTCTGGGCGTGTAGCCCATAGAGTTGTGGTCTCCGGTGTGTAGCTTTTGAGCTTGATTTGATATCCTCTTATACTTCTATTCAATGCAGGGGATGTGATGTAAGGCTTTAAGTCTGAAAAATGGCCAGTTTGCAGGCGAAACTCTGTCCGTTTCACCCCAGAAATTTCAGAATCACTAACACTCGTAGCCCTAAGGTTGGAAGTTGTTACAAATGTATCCTATGAAAGGCCCTTGACTCATTTTGAGGTTAAATGCATAGGGAAAACCAAGTATGGGCAGAATATACAAGTTTAATCAACTTGATAGTTTTAATCATTGCACAAGGACCGACTTTGAAGTAACTTTTGTCCATGATCAACATAATTTATGCAAGGGTTTCCTATCCTAAATTTAAGGTTAGGGAGATATCTTTCATATGAAACAAGCTTCAAGTGGAGTGGAGGTCACTTGGTTATTTAAAACTGCTGGACAAGTCAAAGTCTGCAGCAAATTGGGCAGAATCCTAATGCACAAGGTCTAAGTTTAGTTCATTTGCAGCTTATGCATTCCATCAGATAGAGATGTTTTAGTTAGTTTATATCAAAGTACAAAAAGTAAGCTTTTCAATGACCCATATTGCAGCACATTTGGAGACCAGTGGTTAATGAAATTTAGCCTAAAAGTCTGATGGTACAGACTATTGAAGTCAGTGGATACATACAATTTTGAGCTTATATTTCCTCATCATATGGGTGCCATTTTGTGCGCTTCTCGAATCCAAGTGGCAATTATTTCAATATGCCTCATTGATTGCAAATATTTTCTTCTGTAACCCAAGAATCCCATCTAGGCGAGCTATAAGGGGGTTCTTGATGTAGTATCCCCTGAATTGTAGGATTTTAGAGAGGCTTGCTCTATGGTACATAAGTTTGAAACTATTGATTACAGACTATTCGATATAAGAGAAACCAATGACACTTTCGAGAAACATTTTGCTTCAATCCATTGCAATTCAAGACTTACTTACATTGCCCAAACTCTTGCAAGCAGTCCATTGACTTCACCTTCATTTGTGAAGCAGACATTACTCTAGAAAATATTTCACTACACCTTCTGGTAACATACCATCTACCATTGTCCTTGTTAGATTATCAACTATTGGACATTCCTCACTTTAACCAGGGGCTTCATCTTTTTGTCCTCATGGCATCTCCCCATCCAGTTGCATCATCATTCACTCTCATGTTACATCTTCTTTAGTTCTGGTCACCTTTTCCTATTTTTAAGAGCCGAATAGCTGCTAGTAGCTGGATTATGATTGGGTTGCACCCATATCAATAGATGATAATTTTGTAGCACGCTTGAATAGAAGGTAGATCTCAACTACGCTTTGTATAAAGGTTGGTTATTATCAAACTTATGAAATCCATTGCTAAGGGGAACGCAATGTGTCTATCTTTTTGGCTGA
Source organism: Carnegiea gigantea (assembly GCA_029747015.1). Lineage (NCBI taxonomy): Eukaryota > Viridiplantae > Streptophyta > Magnoliopsida > Caryophyllales > Cactaceae > Carnegiea > Carnegiea gigantea. The sequence goes on from JAKOGI010000754.1 coordinate 208,689, forward strand.
TTCAACCTCAGTTTCCTGTTGAAGATCACTTGTATAAAGCTTAAGTTTGACAATCAAAATCTTTGACATGCATTTGGATTGCGTCAGTGAGAAATTTTGATGGGTTACTGCCCCTTGGAAAAATATCTTCAACTGATTCATACTAAAGAACTCTAGAGTGAAAGTATGACCCAGTGGAACCTTAAGAATGAATTCGAGGAGTGGAGAAAGTTTTCACTGTAACAGAGGTCCCAAGGGATAAAAGGGTGAACATTGAAACATTTTATCTAACTAGTGAAACCGATATTGGATGGAACATTGTTAAGAATAGACTCTCAGGGTTTGGTTTCACTTGGAGCATATTTGTGGAAGAATTAACCACAGCACACCTAAGTGTCGAGTGGGAACTAATAAGTGTATGTGGTGTGGTAGCGCAGAGCACCTCATTGCTGCCTATTCCCGAAGACTAAATGCTGTAGGAAAGACTCTCACCTTCAAGGCCCACAGCTGTAGGAAGGGCCTATGTGTTGAGCAAGAAGGAAGTTGCCACCTCTAGTACGGTGGTTACTGGAACTTTCTTTTAATTTCAAAGCCATTTTGTGTATTATTTGATTCAGTTGCCAGTCATTCATTTATATTCACATAATCTGCCATACAACTGAACCTTGAGAATAAGGAGGCATAAACCAATTATGCACTCAAGTTATCCAATGACTCTAGAGTTGAGTGTTCTATCTCTCATAAATTTGTTTCAATTACTATTGGTGGGATAGTTTTCCCTGGAGTTCTGATTCTATTTGACTCATCAGACTTTGATATCACTTCAGAAATGAGCTTGTTGTGTACTTATGAGGTCAAGATAGGATGTGATTACCCTACGATTATTTCAAGAGATGAACAAGAGAGAGAATTATATTTCATGGGCAAAGAGGGGAAAAATCTTGTCCTTTAAATTCTATTATGAAAACAAATGAGCTCTTATGATAAGGATATGTTATGTATTGATACTATGCTATTAACAATCAACCTAAGGAAGAACAAGCAGAAGATATCCCTATAGTTTGTGAATTTAAAGATGTTTTCCTGAAAAGCTATCGGGATTTCCCCCCCAAGAGAAAGCGATTTTGAGATTAAATTAATCCTTGGTGCCTAACCTATCTCAAAAACCCCATATCGTATGGCCCCAATTGAGTTTAAAGAACTAAAGTTTCAGTTAAAGGAGTTATCACAAAAGAGATTTATCAAACCATCCAAGTGTGCTACCATGGGATGCCCAGATCTGTTTGTAAAGAAGAAGAATGGAACCTTGAGGTTATGTATTGATTTTAGGGAGCGAAATAAGATCACCATCAAAAACAAATACCCATCACCCCTAGTGGATGACTTGTGTGATCAACTGTAGGAAACATGAGTCTTATCTAAGATTGATTTGAGGTTAAGGTACCATCAACTTAGGGTTATACCTGAAGACATTACCAAAACTGCATTACGGACAATGTTTAGGTCATGATAAATTTACTGTGATGCCTTTTGGCCTAATCAATGACCTCGCAGCCTTTATGGATCTTATAAGTAGAGTTTCAGACCTTGAAGGAACATCAATTAGATAGCAAATACAAGAAACATGAGCATTGGTTAGAAGCAATGATATTTATGGAGCATATGGTTTCAAAGGAAGAGATTAAGATTGAATTACAAAAGGTGAAAGCAGTTACAAAGTGCTGAAGATCCACCAATACACTGAGATTGGAAATCGTTTGAATTTAGTAGGGAATGATCGAGTTCAGGAAGGATTTGACAAATATTATCCTCCCTGACCAATTTATTGAAGAAAGCTATAAAGTTAGCAAGAAGATTAAACTGGTGGCTTATACCTCCTAACAACTCAAGCCTTATGAGAAGGATTACCTACCCATGATATAGAGTTAGCAGCTGTAGTTTTTGCAGTGAAAATTTGAAGACATTACTTATATAGAGTTCCATGCAAAATCAATACTGATCATCAAAGCTTGAAGTACATCTTCTCTCAAAAGAAGCTCAATTGACATGAAACATCAGTTGTGGTAGATCCAATGTCAACCAAGAAAAGGAAATGTTGTGGCAGATGCCCTGAATAGGAAGGCACAACATACTGTGATTACTATAGTGATTACTCAACTGAATCTCTTTAGAGAGCTTGAGGACTTAGACATTCAATTAGTATTGCATAGAAAGGCGAATGTTCAACTGAATCTTACAGCCCTCCCTAATGAAGGCGCATGGACTTTGTCATGGGATTCCCTCATATATAATGTATGACCGAGATCAGAGATTTCAAGCCTGTTATGGCAAGCACTTGAAAGAGCCTTTAGAACTAGATTGAACTTTTACAGTTCTTATCATCCTGAAACAGATGGGCAAGCATCTAAAAATATCAATGGATCAACTCTTCTAAGTTGGAGCCTGTAGTGCTTCACGACCTATGACCAACATTTGCATTTGAAGAAAGTATGGAACTCCCAACAGTCAACGTTGTGATAGCACTAGCAGAGAATCCTTCATTAAACATTAGGACAAACTGACAGCAGACATTGACAACAACTCATCTTATGGGTCATGAAGATCTTCTCCAGCGTTTAATAAGGTGATACATGTCAGAAGATTCCTGACAATATCCTATTGAAATCGACAGAAATATTATGTTGACAAAAGAAGGAGATTCCTGGACTTTCACGTATATAGCAAGGTTCTTCAGAAAGTTTCATCAATTAAGAATGTAAGGAGGTTGAACTGCAAACTAAGTTACGGTCAAGATCTTTTAGACCATGTCAGTTCATGAAAGGCTGAATTGCATAGCTTGTCTACCAGGTCTACCTATATAGCTCAAACACGTGCATGATGCGTTCCTTGCCTCACAACTCAAGAAGTACATTTTATATCCTAATCACGCTGTCATAAGCAAAACCCATTACGGTCATTGCGGGTTTTGTGCTTCAAGAGCACCTAGTCCAGATATTATATCACAGGATTAAGCAGTTAAGTATTAAGCAGATATCTTTAACCAAATTATTTTGGGCAAATGATGCCTCCTCGAAAGCTACTTGACAAACTGAGAAGCAAGTGAAAGCCAAGTACTCATACTTATTTGAAATAACCATGCATGTTTTGACAAAGTTCATAAGTTTCGAGGACGAAACTCTTTAAGGGGGGAAGGCTATAATAGCCCGACCCTAAATCATGTTTATTTATTTAATTTAGTTTTGTTATTAATTTTTCGCATTTATCTATCTCAGTTAATCATCCCGGTTGGAAGAATTCAATTTTGGGCTCCACTTTGCAATTCAAGTTTCATTTACCGTATTAATTTCGGAAAAATTGATAGTAGGCCTCGATAATTATGATTTAAAAGATTAAATTATTTTTCATGATATCATATTTAATCTCGAGCTTTGGGGAAAAAAATAATGAAAAAATTTCAAGCGCACTCGGTTTGAGCTAGTTTTCGAACCCGAATCCATTTAAGGCCAATTTTAGCCCACCAAGACTTGACCCTATTTATTTGCCTAATTACCCTTAATTAGGCCTAATCTATACTTAGAAAAAGTGGCTTTTTAAACCTTAAATTTCAGCCAAGCATTTCTTTTCTTCATTTTCCACCATGTATTTACAAGACACTTTCTCTCTCTAGTTTTCTCTCCTCCTTCTCTCTACCCACGGCAGCAGCCCCCTCCCAGCCCTATTATGGTGTTTTTCAACCACTTTCCGGCCACTCTCCGACAAGGATTTCAATCCCCAACAACCTTCCTTCATTAGCTACCATCTCCCATCCTCAAAATCACCAAACTTCATCTCCACCTCCACTTTTTTTCAAGATCAAAGTAAGTAGTTTTATCTTGTTCTTTGGATTTTTGGTTTTTTCTTCTTGTTTTGGTTGTTTTAATGGTGGATCATGTTGTTTTGATTGAATTAAGAGTTATCCTGATGATTGATCATGGTGGAGTTGAGGTTGGATCATGCTAGGGTTAGGGTTACATCTAATCATGCAAACTTCATGTTAAAGTGTTGGATTTTGATTGTTTTATCATTAATTTTGATCATCTTTTAATCTATTGAAGTTTATTATGATGTTTATGGTGTTTTGAAATGATGGGAGTGAGTTCAAGTTGGCCTTAAGTTAGGGTTTTGCCCAAGAATGCATGATTTGAACCAAACTAGTATTAAACTTGAAGTATGTGAATATGTGACTGTTGGAAAAAATTGAGAGTTTAAATAAAAGTGCAGCAAGCATACAGCTCACGCTGTAGTACTTGAGGGTCATCTCCACAGGGACGATGGAAGAGTTTTAGGCCATAAAAAGTGAGGATTAACTAATTAACTACACTAAGCTAAATGAAATTATTTAAAGCAATCTAACAGCCTAATTCAACTAAACGATCATCCAAACCCTCAATTGAATCAAAGGCACGCAACTTAAATCAATGAACTTACACGCATTAAACCTAAGCATTCAACTAAACGAAGCCAAGCCAAATCTTTCGAATCATCGAAGCCATCTAAACTTGAGAAATCAACAAGATTATTCGAACTTAAATCAAATAAAACTAAATCTCCTAAACTACTAAATCAACTAATTCAACCAAACTACTAACTCGACTTATTTAGCTAACTTAAAATCAGATTAGTAATCGTGCAGCCAAACTAACCATTATAATCTATCCTAAATAGGTCACTCTTTATTAATCTAACCTAGGGTAAAACAGGACAAATGCATTAGCTAGTACCTTAGCAGAACAAGTTCCCATTCCAGAATCAAACAGATCAAATAAACATCTTGAACCAACATAATGAAGCAGCAGAATTAAGCAAGCTTGAAATGACATCCATCAACAACCAAGAACTATCCTAGCTAGTGGCATATTCGAACTAAACCAGAAAAGAAAACAGCAGAATGTTCAACGCATAACCGAGATTAATTGAGCCTGAAGCAGAACATAAACCAAACAGCAAGGGAGGGGAAATCAAGCCAAAAACAGACCTGAAAATCGAGCAACAAGATGCAGACCAGAGCAGCCACTCAGGACAGAGAAGATGAACCGATTCCATGGTGAAGAGCAACATTCGAATTTGGGGAAGGGGAAATGAAACTTCAAAATCACAACCAGTTCAGGCCTCCTAGCTTTGCAGCTCAGCCGAACATCAATGGCTGCTTCGCCATTGTCAAACGCAAAAAAAATCGAAACAGGGGAGGGGGAAACATCAACCGAAACTAGCGTCGTTTAAGACTAAATCCTCAACTAAATGTAAAGATCAACTTTAATCCAACAAATCCAGCGTTCAATTACACCTAATTCGAAAATCTGCAACTATCTAACATTAAACCCTAGCCCTAGAAATTGAAAAATTTGCATCGGAATGAAAAGGGATTCGAAAGAAAATGAACCGAAATTAAACCTAACCTAACCCTAAAATTACCTACCTCCTCAATGGAGCTTGCTGGCTGGAATTTATACTCGAACCTCATGAATTCCGACCCTTCGATTTCGTGCGAGGTGGATGGTAGATGAAGGGGACAGTGATGGGAGATGTCGTGGCAACTCAAGCGTAAGTTGCGGTGGCAAACGGTTGGGATGGTAATGAGCTGTCGAGGAGAGAGAAACTGAGAGTGGACATGGTGATGGAGGTCGAAGAAGGCAAGGGATTTCACTGGGTTGGGCTTCGGGGAAATGTGGGGAAGAAGAGGATCGCGAGGAGAGAGAGAGTGAAGGGAGCGGGTTATAACGCTGAACCGGGTTTTCGAAATAAACCGGTTCGGTTCACTCTGGACTGGTTCGGTCCATTTTTTTGGGCTGGTTCATGGTAATTTTGGGCCGGTTCAACTCAGTTTAGCCCGGTTCTTCAATTCCCGATATTTTTCACCATTTTTCTCGCGTTTTTGGCCATTTTTTTGACATTATTCAAAACCTACAAAATAAAATAAAATCAAATAAAACCTTAAAAATACGATTATAACGAGCATAAAATAGGTGTAAAAGTACCTTAAAAATAGCTCATTTTTAGTACGAACAGTGACTAGTAAATGAGCTTTATTGGATATGAATATGAAGTGAAATTGAGTGTGGTGTTTTTGTATGATGTTGGGATGGACCAAAGTGTGTTTACTACTTTTAAGGAATGACTTACATTGAGGATTGGTGCGAAAAGTGAGGGAACAAGCTCAAACAGTGAGGCTGAAATTTTCAAAAAAACAGGACAACCTTTCGGATGCAACTGGCAATGGTCGGCCTAGCCAAAAATTATTATTTTTGGCGGGTAGATAGGTCATTGTGTTATCTTTAAAATACATTTTGAATCGCCTTAATCCGAGTTCTGTGGAAAACGTTATAGTCGTTTTGCTACGACTGCGCATATTGAACTGAAATTATGCACATCTGTATTCTACCCTAATTTTAGGGACCTTACTATGTGAATCATGCTTTGTGTTCTGAATAAAAATTTTAGCGGACATTATGAGCTTTCCATATTGGGGTTACATCTTATTTGGAGGTCAGGAGTCAAAGATATGGATTTTCTGATGCAGACCATCAAATGGTAACATGAGTGAAAATAAAAATCGTGATATTTGAAAATATTTTCAGAAGTTTCTATATGATTATGGGTATTACAAGGAAATTACAAAGTGTAGTGAGTTCAACAAGTGTGATTATGTATAGAGGCTTACTTGGGTTTGAAAACCGAGTTAAGTGAGCATGAAAATGAAATTTAAGAAGTTGGCATAGTAATGACTTAAATTAGTGTCTATTGGATTAACTGAGGTTATTTGAACTTTTTATGAACCTCACAACACCCCTCATGGCATTAAACCTTCTATTATCTATTTTAGAGGCATTAACCATTTTATTATCCATTTCAGAAGCATCACACTTTCCATTATTCATTTCAGAAATATCAGAAACCCATATTTCATTTATATCAATTAAAATCTTTTCATTATTGCCTCAATCATTTCCATTTGGTCTATTTTACTTCAATTTGTTGTATTTCAAGTTCAGTGACCCTAACTGATTTATTATTCAGATCATTTTGGTTTAACTTGTCTTTTATTGAATTAAAATGTGTTCATTTTGGTTTAACTTGTCTTATATTGAATTATTGAAATTGTAGAAGTCTTTTTAAATAAATCAATTTTCGTTAAAGTTACAAATTATGTCAGTAAATATGGTTCACTAACTAGATTTAGCTATAATTACAATTTTTTACCAGAATCGAGGCCTAGTCTATCGTTTCCATTGTGCATAAGTATTATCAAGTGAAATATCATTTTAAAGACTTCAGGTATATCCATTGCCTGTATCTTTAGAAATCAGAGTGTATTTATCAACGTTATCATGTTTTGGTAAGTACATCAATGAATCATTTTACACAGTGATTTATCAATTAATTAATGACTCCGTCAGTTATCATCTATAGGGCATTCGCCCTTCAGTTACCCGCGCGGCTTCAGGTCACGTCCCCGATCGGCTTGGCAGGTGTTCACCTATCCATAGATCGTAACAGTATCAAAGGGTTCACTATCAGATAATAACTAGCAATGCAGTTTTACATTCATCTCATTCTTTGTTTTAACTTAAATTGAATTACAAAGCGGCCGCCCAAACAATTTATTCAGAGATCATTTAACAATTCAGGAATGCATGTACTGAGCTTCGGCTCACAGTTCGAAATGTTTTTCATGTTTTGTTTTAGCCAAATGCTCAGAGAATTGCCCTCGTGCTAACAAATCAGTTGAAGAGAATAAGTGAAGCAAGGAAATCCAGATGGATCAGAAGTAATGCAGTATATACATACTTTAAAGCTGTATATTGAATTCTTCAGTGGATGGAGATGCAGATTACATGGTGAATTGTTTTTACGATAGTGTAAAAACCTTATATTGGTTAACAGTTGATTATATATGGATTGATCATGTGTGTATGTATATGTGTGAGGTTATGTTTAACTATGTTATTTATAATACTTATATTTCAAGCCTTGTCCTTTTTGGGCGGCGGTAACGCCCCTATCATTGGGTTTATCAGATTATAATTAAGGGATTATTAAGGAAAATATAAACAGTGAATCATGTTTAATTTGGGGGCGTTACATTGGAGGTTTTTATAAACGTAGAGATGAATATTGGGCAAGACAGTCAGAGAAAGTTGATGAAGCATTGCAAATGGCTGAGCTTTTGAATGGGAAGGGTTTGAATCAAGAGCTAGGACTTTAAAGACCTAGTAACACTCGCTAGAACTCTCATTTTAAAACATTTGTGAATCTTATTATCATGTTTGCTCCAATTATTGATGTCCTTGATGCTCTTGGAACAGATAGGGATTTTGATGATAATGCTAGAGGTCAAGCTATTTTTGAGGGTATTCAGAAATATGACTTTGCTTTTTTTATTAGATTTGATGAAATTGGTGTTAGGCATTACAAATGTATTCAGTTAGGCATTGCAAAGAAGGGATCAAGATATTGTAAATGCTTTATCACTGCTTGGTACAATTAAGAAGCAATTACAACGCATAAGGGATCACAGATGTGATGCTTTGATTGATGATGTTAAGACATTTTGTCTAAAATGTGACATTGAGATTCCTGATATGGAGGATTTCACTCCCCTTCATGCTCGGGGAAAATCTAAACGTAAACTTTATTTTGTGACAAATGAGCATTACTATCGTATTGATGTGTTCTATTCAATTCTTGATATACAAATGTAAGAACTTAATAGTTGCTTTATTGAGGCAAGCACTGATTTGCTACTTGTTTTGCCTTGTTTGAGCCCTATTGACTCATTCTTCAGCTTTGACAAGGACAAGACACTTAGGATGGCTAGACTATATCCAGATGATTTTGATTAATTAGGCATTGAGGCCCTTGGTTTTGAGTTAGACACTTACATCGATAACATGCATGATGACGAGAGATTCTCTAATTTGAATGGACTTGGTGAGCTCTCTACAAGGATGACTAAAAAATAGAAGCATTTGAGCTTTCCCCACATTAATTACTGCTGAAGTTGGCATTGATTCTACCAGTTTCTACAGCAACAGTTGAAAGAGTATTCTCTTCAATGAAGTATATCAAGACTAACTTGGCGCAACCGAATCTCATATGACTTTTCGAATGACACCGTTATTACCTACTTTGAGGATAATTTGTTAGAAAGTGCATCTACTAATGATATCTTGCATTGCTTTCAAAATATGAGGTCAACATAGATGACACTTAGATTAGATGTAATGTAACTGTTATTTAATTTCAGTTTATGACTATTATTGAATTTTATATTTTGTACTATTAATTCTGATACCCCGCTCTGAATTTCTCGGCTTCGCAACTACCTTAGAGAGCACCATTGATCAGTAGAAGTGGTAATTTGTTTTTTAACCATAAACAAAAACATCAAAAATGTCTTTCAATTTACTGCAATTAGAAGGGGTTGCATGAAAGAAAATTATTATTTGTGGATAATAAGTAAGAATTTTTAACAAAAGGGGGAAACATTTAATTCTAGTGCAACTTGTTTGGAACTAAAATTTAGGAAATCCTATGGCCGTTCATGAGAAAACCTAGGTGCACTACACCTGTTTCAGCATATATTATTGTATAGCTATAGTCTCAACCCTTTAAGGGTATGTTTCATGGGAAAAATTGAAATAAAATTGAATCAAAACTTGATATGTGAGGGCTGGGTGGGACTTGATTGCTAAATTCAAGCATTTAGTGAGGAATTACAATGGAATCAAAATAGAGGAAGGAGCCCAACTCGATTAAAAAAAAGAAATGCAAATCTTACCCAGAAAATGGAGGAAGAAGAACACAACCAAATCACATAATTAGATCAAAAAGATGTAAAAACAATATTAAAATTGAAGAAAAAATCCAAATCGAGAAAGGTGAAGAACGATAGGTGAAGAAGCAACAGGAGTTCTTGATCTATCAAACACCACCATTACCGAAGAGGGGTTCCGGTGGCAATGAGATGATCGGTGGTGTGGTGGTCGGTGGTGGCAACATTTGTGGGGATGTGTTTGATGAAGCATGAAAGAAGATGATAGATAAGGTATGCTAACTACTGAAGTGGTGCTCCTAGTGCTTTCTGATGGTGGTGCAGTGTTGGTTGTGGAGATGCAGTGGTGGTGTTGGGTGGGTTTGGCAAGGTGGTGGTGAGGATGAACGCAAGATGGAAAAGGACAGAGAAGGGGAGATGTGTGTAATGGAGGATAGAGAAAACCCAAATCTCCAACTGCAATGCGGATTTTTATTATTGTATTTTTATTTATTTTTCATCATCCCTTAGGGGTTGGATCTTGATACACTCCATGTGGAGGGGGTTCAAATTCTAGGTTTTTGGGGGGGGGGGCAAACTTCATACCTCAGATATCAAGTTTCTTTTCCTCAAATGCTTACCAAATATTAGGGAATGCTCAGGTTTCAAAACCCCAGCTTTCAAGACCCCAACTCTTTTTTGCTTACCAAACACTCCTTAAATCATACTAGGTTGTGCCAAAGGACAATATTTAATGCCTACCTAGGCGAAGATGATGTGCATTAGCCATGTGGATCCTTGTAACAATGCTGAACTGTGAGGCTCCATATAGGCTGGAATGGATGGCTAAGAATGATCGTCTTTTGGTTGTTCCTGGCCTTTTCTTCTTTACTTTTACATATATTCGTATATATCGAATTGATGCAATGTGTTTTCTTGGTTAGGATTTATCTCTCCAATTCAGAGATTTGTGGGCCCTACAATGTAATTTATCTCTACAATTATGTGAGATGTCTTAGCTTCGTTGTTGTCTAACCATTGATGTTTCATGGTTTTTGGCGTGAATCTTTACAAGGTTGCAACTACACTCTCCAATGGTTCAACTATTCAAGCACAGTCTTTCAAGTAAGAGTAATAGTCAATCTAGAAAGTCTATACTAGATCAATTAGTCTATATTTTGAAGAAGCGATAGATTCGTGGATATCTTCACTATGTTGTGGTATCAAAAGACAATGGTTAAAGTCAGAAGACAGGTGTTCAATTTGTAAATTAGTTTTTTGTGAATTAGAATTTCTTTGTGATAACAAAAAATGTACCTATTTAAGTCAAGTGTGCAATAATATAGATGTTGGATGCTGCATTAAAGCTCAATGAATTTGTCCTTTTTCCCTTTGGGGGGGGGGGGAAGAAATATTACAAGTTCATTGACAAATCCAGGAGCAAGCACTAACCGGAAAGAAAGGATGAAAAAAACCAAAATAATAGTCAAGCCAACTTCAATGGATTTGATCATGTTATTGCATTTGAGCTTCAGAATTGAGTTTCAAACTTTCGATTATGCTTGTTATACTTGCTATTAGTAAAAATATTACAAATAAATCAAGATGAAAGTCAATAGAATTCCGTCTATTAACAAAAAGAAAAAAAGAGTAAAGTAAGATCAAATTTACTAGAACTTGATTGGATTCTTGTCGATTCTATTCTTGCCTAGGCATCGAGGTCTAGATTGCAATGCGATATGCACCATTATTTGGTTGCCTCAATATAACAAACATAAAAACATGAGAGTTCCCTCAATTGCAAAAAGATAGGATTTCTTCTGTGTAAATTTGCGAGATTTCTCTATGGTATGTGGTCGTACTGTAATTACTGCCAGAGGGAAAAAGTAAGATGTTAGTGATAACTAAATTCGGAATGAAGCCAGAAAGAAGAAGATTGCATGGGATGATATTCTCTTGAGCTAAATTCATGTTCGGTTTGTTTTGCAACACCAAAGGCACGCTTGGATTAGTTTTTACTCCATCCTTTCCAAGTTACTCATCACTCTTGAAAATAGAAGTCTCATTAATTTTCCATAAAAATTAGACTCTTCATTTTAAGAGGAATAAGGTATCTGAGATATATATAGTATATCACATATTTAACTCTGAAGACCTGGCTCATGTTGTGTGTTTGAGGGTGGGGGGAGGGGGAGATTATGTGCTCCCTAGTGGGAATTGGGGAAAAATATGGAGGGTTTTGAGATTAGTGAAACACGCATGGTTTGTAAGTAATATAGTAGGCCTATTATAACAACAAATTAATGCTTTCCTTTTCAAGCCTAAGTGGGAACAATATGCACTTAACAATATGCCTAAGGAAAAGAATCGAGACTTGGGACAGAAAATTTTTTGGCGCGTTCTGCAATGACTGTTTGAGTGTCGAGGCACGGCACAAAGGGTCAGGGGTGATTAAGGTTCCTATAAAATATATATATATATATATATATATATATATATATATATATATATATATATATATATATATATATATATATATATGTATGTATACATATGTTTTATTGAGCGGAAAAAACTTATAACAATTGAATTGAGTTATTTAGTGATGGAATTGGTCGTAAAATTCAAAATCAATGCAATCCAAGATTTGAATTACTGAGTTGGATTGGGATTAGATTTTTTTTTCTTTTTAAATTTGGACTAAAAATTTTGCCTTCGATAAAAGTAAATTTGCTTCAAACTTGAATTCAACTGCAATCCCTAATTGTTATGCCTTTTCTTTACTGTGTATATAATCCTTAAATTTCAATTAGATTTTTAAGAAATCAATGATTTACTCAAATCGTAAGCCCTTATAGAAACAAATAAAACAATTGATTGTTCTAAGTGTCCCTAATAAACTTTTGTCACCCTACCCCGACTCTGCGCCTTGGACCACGACTTGTTTTTTTTTTTTTTTAAATAAAAGATGAGAAGCCTATTCTAGGTAACCGTTCTTTTAAAGGTTCTCCAAACTATCCTTATACAATACATAAAGTAATTCCCAAGTTATTGCTTTGGACTGTGTACATGACCCAAATTTTACTAGTTAATTTGTTGCACGATTAGCTTCCTTGGCTACATAATTTATCTTCATTTGTGTGCATAACCGAAGATAGATATTTGCATCCTCTGTAAGAACTTGAATCTCCCATGGTGGCTTGATTTTCCTTTGTAATGTTTGTATGGTTATATTGTTGTCTTGTTCAATATGAACATGAGCTGAACCAAGGCTGGTTATCTTCCCCATTGAGTTGGAATTTTATTCGTTGATCAAAATGGAAGGTTATAAGGATTTTGTCCCTTGATATACCAAAAGGAAATTCAAATTTACTTTATATTTTATGGCCTTTAATCCTCTATTAGTTAGATAGAGCTAACTGTCAGCTTGCATTGTCAAGGATGGAGATATCCTAGCATAGATGTCCTCCAATTATAACATCAAATCCAAGACCATACGTCATGATGTTCGTGCTAGGCTTTTTTTGGGGGAGGGACTCAAAGACTAAAAAAGTAAATATCGAACTACTTGAATTAACTCACATTCCTAAATTTACGAGAATTTTGCAAGAAAGAAATTACTAGAATTGAATTAGATTCTTGCCGGATTTGTTGGGCTAGCTGTGGTAATCCGATTGCTTTGCAATTTATGCCACAAGATAAGGTTGCCTCAAGTACAACAAACATAAAGCACTGAGTCGTCCATGAATGGCCAAAAGTGACGATTTTATTCTATCGCGTATATCTGCAAGCAAGATTCCCCCTACGACATATGACCACACCCCTATTACCGCTAGAAGAAATGCGATGTGAGTAATAACTAAAAATTTGGATTCAAGCGACAAAGGATAATGGCGTGGCCCGATACTCTGCTAACCTAAATTCCAGTTGAGTTTGCTTCCAGTTGCACAACGAAGCCACACTGGATAGATCGGGTCACCGTTTGCACATCACACAAGAACCATAGTTATGAGGATTAGGCATGATAATGATTGACCTGATTTGAAAATTTATGTAAATTCACTCTAAATTTAGGGTTTGAACATGAGTATCTTCACCTAATTTGAAATAAATCAAACTCGGAATAACTCGTACAGTAGTGTTGCAGATCTAATTTTATATTCAACCAAACCCGAGGATTAACACATTTGACACTATAATTATACTTTGACTGACATATTGACTAAAAATATTCCATTATTTGATGTCTCTTTTATTTTGCCATGTCTCAATGACTTTATATGGCTTTCTTACCAGCAACTACTAGCACACTTCTATCATTAGATCTACATTTCAAGAAAATATTACATAGCTTGTAAATAATGTAGTTTGCGCAGATCTAGTTAATCAAATGCTATAAATAAAATTATTATTTTGAGTGGAATCCATGTAATTAACATAAATGCATAAAAGGCTCCTCCAACTAAGTCTTTATACTTATAATTGAACAAAATATAGGGGTAACATAGTGAATTAAACTGTGATGGGGAAAAAATCAAAGTGATTTGTGGATAAATTGCGTTCTTTCTCTACTGAGAATTAAGTTCCTCTATATGGCTGACTCATGTTTTATATTTTCAATTTATAATTATGCATGCAAGTTTTGAATAGGATTGTCCGTATAATGTGGTAAAACTAATAAATCAATATGTGCATATAGAAATCCAGGATGGTTTATAAAATTTTACAATATGTTCATTAAACTCGAAAGATAGTTTGGGAAATCTAGAATGATTGCACATAATGTTATTATGCCTTTTACAGTTTTTTTTTTTTTTTAAATGAGTTGTTAACTACAACTTAAGATATACATAAAGTCATGAAAAAGCACTGGTATATTTTATATGTATTTATTGATTTGAGTTTTCACCATCAGTCTTATATCTAAAATATAATAACATAAGATTCTCAATTCGTTAACTTAACTTGAAACCTATAAGATCAAAATATAATAACCCATATGTTACTCAAATTTGAAACACACCTGATCCGTTTCACCTAAATCAAAATAGGTCAAATCTATATTCACCTAGAATCAAAATACATTTAAACCATGTTTTACCTAAGTATGAATTAACAACTCTAATGAGACCTGTGAAACGGCTGGCTTGCATAGCTAAAAGCTAGACGATTGTATCCTGAACGAGAGGCGTTTAGTCTTTTCTTTTTCCTTTCTTTGGCCAGTTTTTTTTTGGGGGGGGGGGTTGTGGGGAAATGATTAGCACCTCCAATTTATTGTTTTGGATTAATACTAGGCTATAAAACCTTACCAAGTGGGGTAATAATGGTAATTAAGGGGCAGGCACACAGAACGGGTCAAGCTAAGATTCAACAAAACCAAGATCCAATGGCTGAGTTACAATGGTTGGAATAATGCGGAAGATTTTTCATACAAGGGAGGACAATTAGGGACAAATAAAGATGTGAGCTACAAGCTAGTATTGATTTTGTAGGACGTAGGCAGCAACGCACTGTCTCAAGCTGGAAATTTGCCATTTGCTTCCTTTTTTTTAAAAAATAAAGTCATCTGTTTTATATGAGTCTTTTACATTGTATCTTTTAAGTGGTAGTCATTTGTCAGGCTAGTACTTTTGATGATTTATTCTCATTATTACTTGTATTGTTGCAATTGCTGCAAGTAATCATCATGCCCAAAAAAAACAAAACAACAAAAAATAAAAAAAAAAAAGTGGAGGATGAAGTACCGGTGGTATAATTAAGTCTAATCGATGGTTCTCGTTGTTCTTAGAAGATTTTTGCATATCTTGCGTTAGTTTCCTGGGACTTATTAAAAATTGAAAAAAACAAAAACCAAGATCCATTTGTTCCTCAGGAGGATGTTGTGCCACTAGGATTCAAACCCGGGATGAAGGATCAAAACCTACCGCCCATATCAGAGCTCTGTCACAATTCAAGTCGAGTTCCAATACAATTTTTGGTTTTTAATTGGTTAAGTTCGGGCTACTCTTATTAGACGCTACTTCAAGGGTATCCAACAGGATTTGGTACCCAAACTCAAAGGGAGGGGGAAGCCTATGCCAAAGGCTTACTTGGCTACCCTGCTTATCGATCTTTATACAGGAACACCGGCAAGTCGTGAGTTCTCATGACCTCTACTTTCGAAGATGACCCTAATGCCAATTGAGTTCAGAGCTAATTGGCTCCATGCCAAAAGTGACTCCCTTGTCAATGCATGAAATAGCCCACTTTATTTATAAATTAGTACTATTGTATATATACTTGTTCTAAAACAAAGAGTCATGCCTCGCAATGTTGCCCTCAACAGCTTTTGTGCTTCAATCTGGCAACTACTTAGCCCTTGTTTCTCTTTGTTGTAGTTCAAGTAGGGTTGCAAACTAAAACTAATTGAAAATATATGAAATAATCCATTTGAATTATAAGTTAATATCTATTTCTATTTATTTGTTGATGTGGGACAATTATCTCAAACGAACTCGAACCCATTGGCAATTATTTAATCCCTTGACCAAGACTAATAGTCTAAAATACTTCTAAAATCATTCACGCAATAGAATAATGGCAACAAATTTAACCCATAAAAGATTTTAAAACATTGAAAAGAAAAGAAAAACTATATCATTTTGGTTGATTAAAAAAAGGTTCATAAATGTTAGCTTTCTTAAGCTTAAAATATATTTTATTAAGATGTTTTGATGAAAGACAAAAAGGAATTAGTTTATTGATATATTTATATTTGGACCTACCTTAGTGTTTCTATTATTTAATATAATATGATTATAAGTAGATATTGACATGATTAATTTTATCTTTGGGATAATTTAGTATTTAAATTTGAATATGTGATCATTATATTCAAATTTGATTATGTGATCTTGAAATAATATTATGATTCCGTATATGTTAATACTTTTGAAATCATCATCATTTGCCTAATTATGAAATGTATTTTTGAGCTTATTCTTTGGAAGGATGTTGATGCCAAGAATAAGCTCTAGCATATCATTCCAGCAAGGCAAGTAACCGTTGGAATCAAATCTTGAACGTTGTAGCAAAACTGCCAGATTCAAGGGCTTAAAATAGAGGATTCAAGGCCTTGAACCAATGCTGAAAATCATCATTTCCTTCCTTGGAGCAACGATTACTTTTCTAAAGTTCTTTCAACCTCTTCAACATCATTTGCTATAATTTAAAAGGTTTTTGCAGCTGGAGAAAGACGCACAAGAAAGAGAAAAGAGCAACAACATACACTTGCATACTTTGAGCTTCAAATTGCTATTCACTTATTTGAGTTGTATTGTTTAATATTGTAATTAGGTAGGATATAGAGTTGAAGGGTCAACTCTACCAACGACTCATTGAAGGGTCAACTTATAACTGGAACTTAGAGTAGGTGTACTCTAAAGTTGTGTAATCCCTCCTAATAAAATTGGGTTAAATTAGAGTTTGGGAACTCTAGGCGGGGATTAAACCTAATTGAGGCTAACCTCGTTAAAAAGTTTTTGTGCCTTGTCCACGTTTATCTTTTCGCTCTTTATTTCAATTAATTTGTGATATTGATCATCACCCTTTTCACTGCCTTCTAGGGTGATTTAACTAGCCAAATAGGACCAACAATTAGTATCAGAGTAGGAGCTATTATTTTAAGACTTGACTATTTGTAGCTAGATCCATGACTAGTTTATTAAATGATTCTATCAATTGTCCTCCAATGTTTGATGGAACTAATTTTTCTCTTTGGAAGTGTAGGATGAAATCATTTATTAGATCCATCAATTTTGATTTTTGGGACATCATTTCGAATGGTCCTTTTGTACCAAATTGGACAAAAGATCATGGAAGTACTGTTATCAAGCCAAAGAATGAATACACTCAAGATGACTACGATATGCTTAAAAAAAAATTCTAGAGTTTTATATATTTTGCAATGCGCTCCAAATGATGAAATATTTAACCATGTTTGCTATTGTAAGATAGCTAAAGATCTTTGAGAAAAACTTACATTACTATACGAAGACAAAAGCCAAGAAAATCCCGATTCGTCAAGAAGGGACAATATGCTTAGCAAGTTGAATGACAAAAAAGAGATTACTCATTTTTGTCTAATGGTAAATGAAGAAATTAGAGATCAGGATCCAAGAGACAATGATGATGATGATGAAATCACAAGTGATGATAAAGAAGAAGATGAGGAAATGGAATGTGACGTTCCGAACGAGGTATATGATTGTCTTCATAATTATTCTAAATGCAAGTTAATAAAAGTCTTACTTTATTATATTAGACATCAAGAAGGACACATTTCCAAAATTAAAGATTTGAAGAAAAAAATTTTGAATTATCCCAAGAAAATGTTGAATTTTGAAAATCAAATGATTTAGTGTGTGATGATTTAAAAAGTTTTTAAGAGAAAGTTGTCCTTCTTGAGAAAGAAAAAATGAGTTTCAAGTGAAGTGCGCCAATCTTGAAAAATTGTCTTAAAATTTTCAAAACGAGAAGAGAATTTAAATAAAATTCTTGGCATATAAAAAAACGTCGTTTAACAAAGAAGTAATCGGTTTTAATCCGTTCAATAAAAAGAAGTGTTATAAAAACTTTTTTGTTAAATTGACTTACTCCAAAAGTAAGACTTCTATTACTTGCAATTATTGTTACAAAACAAGATATATCTCAAGTTAATCAATTATTGTTGCAATCCTATTAAAAGAAATGGTCTTAGTAGCACACAAATTTGGATACCAAAAGTAACAAGGTCATCCATAATGGCGCATAATTACAATTATGGAGCTAAATTTTCTAAATGTGTTTTGAGAAAGGTGTAGGTTTGTTTTACATGGAATTTTGCATCCACATGAGAATAAAATATGAAATTGCGGAACTAGATGCTCGAGAAATATTGAACTAATAGATAATCAGTTTAGTGCCTAGATTTTCAGGCCCTGAAATATAGTTCAAGGCCTTGAACTGGAGGCAAAAACTAAAAATTTTGGTGTGACGGAATCAATGGCTTGAATTTCTATTTTAACAACATGAATAGAAATCAAAGTTTGAATTCTTATCAAATAGAAGGCGATGTTATCTTTGCATAGTTTGCTTCATATTTTAGAAATTTTGATTTTCAAATTGAGTTTCAATTTGCTTAATTATCTTTAGAAGGTGAGCATGATCAATATTCCAATATATATTATACTATTATGACATGTTATTATGCATATATGATCTCAATGCTTTTGTCTATAATTATTATGATCCCTAATACTTATATTGCTTGTTTCTAGAAGAGAAAAATTATATCACTTGATCATTTTTCGATAGCCTCGATTTACTCTTGATAAGGGGAGAATTTTGCCAATCACTTATTGCATCATTATATTGTTCATGAGAATTTCAAGTTAATGAGCATTAGCTTATGTGATTAATTTTATGGTTAGTATTTTATCCCCTATATATTTTTTTATGAGTGCCATGGATTGAGGGGGAGCATCTTGAATTTGGCATTGATTTGTTAAAAGGGAGCTAAGTGTTTGCCATAATTTTTACATGCTCTGATTTTTTTTATCCCTCTTGTGCTACATTTTTGATGAAACACAAAAAGTTGCAGAAGTATTTGGCAATGCATTCATGGTCTAACAGCCAAAACTGTATTCATGTGTTGTTTTTATTAGGTTTTATCTTTCATAAAAAAAAGGGGGAGATTGTTAGCTTTCTTAAGCTTACAATATATTTTATTAATATATTTTGACGAAAGACAAAAAAGAATTAGTTTATTGGTATATTTAATTATATTTGGACCTACCTTAGTGTTTTTATTATTTAATGTAATATGATTGTAACTAGATACTGATATGACTGATTTTATCTTTGGGATAATTTAGTATTTAAATTTAAATATGTGATCTTTATATTCCAATTTGATTATGTGATCTTGAGATAATATTATGATTCCCTATATGATAATACTTTTGAAATAATCATCATTTGCCTAATTATGACAATATATTTTGAGCTTATTCTTTGGAAGGATGTTGATGCTAAGAATTAGCTCTAGGAATATCTCTCCAGCAAGGCAAGTAACCGTTGAAATCAAATCATGAAGGTTGTAGCAGAACTGCCAGATTCAAAGGTTTGAAATAGGGGATTCAAGGTCTTGAACCAATGCTGAAAATCATCCTTTCCTTCCTTGGAGCAACAATCACTTTCCTAAAATTCTTTCAACCTCTTCAACATCATTTGGCTATAAATTAAGAGGTTTTTGTAGCTGGAGAAAAATGCACAAGAAAGAGAAAAGAGCAACAACATACACTTGCATACTTTGAGCTTCAAATTGCTATTCACTTATTTGAGTTGTATTGTTCAACATTGTAATTAGGTGGGATATAAAGTTGAAGGGTCAACTCTACCAACGACATATTGAAGGGTCAACTTGTAGTTTGGAACTTAGAATATGTGTACTTTAAAGTTGTGTAATTCCTCCTAATAAAATTGGGTTAATCTTAGAGTCAGGGAACTCTAGGCGGGGATTAAACCTGATTGAGGCTAATCTCGTTAAAAAGTTCTTGTGTCTTGTCCACATTTATCTTTTCACTCTTTATTTCAATTAATTTGCGATATTGATCATCACCCTGTTTATCTCCTTCTAGGATGATTTAATTAGCCAAATCGGGTCAACAATAAAAAAAACTCTGGATTGAAACTTTTTTTTTGCTTTTTGCGAAAGAAAAAGTATTATTATTATTATTATTATTATTATTATTATTATTATTATTTTGGTAGAACTAAACAGTATTTCGTGGCCCAATTACATTAACACTTTACGCCAGTTAAATGAAAATAAGGTGCATTAACCGACAAACAAAACAAATGAAAATAAAAAGAATTTTTTTAAAATTTTAAGAAAAGCAAATACTTGCTGAGAAAGAAAACCAAAAATAAGAATAATTGTTCGTACGTGAGATGGGATATCATTTTATAAGATTCGACTCATCACCAGCTTTGCCTTTAATCTGCTTTGCTCGAATGGTCTACAATCTTCACATTTTGGAGTCTTGCTTTCTGCCTTGAGATCCTTTTTGCCTTTCCCAAAGGCATCGCCTTTTCATTTTGATCGCCCATTTAACGCTTAGCTAG
This sequence comes from Carnegiea gigantea, assembly GCA_029747015.1. Taxonomy (NCBI): domain Eukaryota; kingdom Viridiplantae; phylum Streptophyta; class Magnoliopsida; order Caryophyllales; family Cactaceae; genus Carnegiea; species Carnegiea gigantea. The sequence continues at coordinate 229,603 of JAKOGI010000754.1, forward strand.
CATGCATGCCCTTTGTCAGCCTCCACTTGTGGTGTCATTTCTCATCCATGTATTTTTCTTTTAAAATAAAAAGGATTTATGTTAAAGTCATTGGTATATGCTCTTGTAAGCTCCCAACATCCTTATTTGCGAAGCTATCGATTTAATTAGATATTCATTTTTGTGACAATCTGCAAATTTTTAATCTTGTCTAGTGTTCAGAACTTTTTTTTAAAGGAAAACCTAAATAGTTGAGCTGAATTAAAAACTCAAAGAAGCCAATTGCTTCGTTAATTCATGCATGCGTTCACACACCTCAAGGCACAGTTTACGAACTGTACTTTCGCAGCAGAAAACCTGTCATATTCCTTGCTAGCTTACGATAACGAAATAGGAATAATAAAAGAAAGAGCCTATTTCATTGATTCATTCAACAAGCATGCTTTAGAAGCCTCATGGATAGAACTCTTGTTGCCATAGCTATTGCTCCAAAACTAAGAGTTTTGAACTATGACATTAACAAAATACCCACCGATCTCAGAACCTCCTAAATTGACTGATATATATGCAATTCTTTATAACCTAGTAGGGCTTGATCAACCAAAGACCAAACCCAAATTAAAGAAAATGCACGAATTAATGAGGTCCAAGACAAAATGATCCTTTCAATAACATCGCAAAATGTCAAATGATCAAATCTAGCCGCTAGTCCACGATAAATACTTCCACAATGAAAAGTGATAAACATGAGTTCACTCTATTCATGTCATATGTATAGTCAGATTAAGAAAACAATTCAAATTAAAGAGTATGTAAAGTGACTAGAGAAATCAAATGGACAATATTGCCAGATTCATTGGCATACTATTGACTATGAAAACTTGAAATTCTAAATTGAAATGAAGTCTTCATAAACAATGAGATATTTGAAAAATTCATAACTAGAAATAAGTTGTTGGGTTTAGTGGCCCAAAATCAGCTCTGCAGATTCACCACGGGTTTCAAGGAGTTTGGGTTATGGACCATGGCGGGTAGGGATTTGTCGTCTTGGCGGCTAGGGTTGCTCCTGTTTTTTGCATCCTTATGTCTCTAAATCCTATATAAAGGGCCTAACTTAGGCTCTAATACTCATCTCTAAATCCCAGACCTGCAAGAAATACTTATAGAGTATTCTATTTCCACCATCTTAGATTTGTGAGAGAGGTTGAGAGAGTTTTGAGAGAGATTGTAACCTGATTGCTTGATCGAATCACTCGTCGTAATTGTGATCGCATTGTACTCACTCCTTCTTATAGTGGATTGTTTGTGTTCGTCGCCGTCCGTAGTTTTTTCCCGTATTGGGTTTCCAAGTAAATCTTTGTGTCCTTTATTGTTCTTGTTATCGTTGTTTACTTTTAAATATCATTGTTTATCCTAACACTCCCGTGATTAGTTTGCTCTAATTCCTAACATAAGTCATATCATGCCCTCAGTCAAAGCACCTCTTCTTCAATAAATGTTTATGGAGTTAGGTCACGTCTATTTGAGCTATTTGCTTTCGTCATTCCTCGGCTATCGCCTGAGACAAAGAATTGAGGTCCTAGCTTCCGAAGAGAGCATGGCTCCATATTTGAGAGATAAGCCAATCTAAATAATTCTAAGCCTCCTTGTGGCTATCACAATTTCTGCAAATATAGCAACAATTATTGTCATTTGAGCTAACTGGTGGATATAGGCCCAGTGGCGAAACCAGGATTTTAATGAAGGGGTGTCGAAAATAATGGTGCATACAACATTAGCAATATTCATACAATGAAAATTAAATGACTGTTACATTTTATTTTTCGAACAACGGTGAAGCCAAAATTTGACCTGGCTAGTTACAATTTATCCCATTTATTAAAGTCGTTCTAAAATACAAAAATATTTACATCACTTAAGTTTAAGGTTTATTACATTTTTAAAGAGAAAAATTGACAATATTTTTGAAAGAGAGACAAATCCATATTTTTAGAAGTGAAAAAAGGGTTTTTACTTTTTCTATTACTTGCCAATTTAGGCGTTCACCGTTTCATTAACACTTAATTAAATGAGAATGAATTTTTTAAAGATTTTAGAAATTCCGTCTACAATTTCACTCAGTTTTTTAATTCCCTTGAAAAACAAGACCAAACATACATCATATACAAAATATTTTTTGAACTAAAACATAATTTTTTTCATTCTATAGTCCAAACCAAACTGTAAATTTTAAAAATAAAATAGGACTACGAGGATATGTGAGTTTGTTTCAATCTTTGAGTGGAAGCACACAAATATAAACTCAAATAAGGGGAATTAAGGATGGAAAAGAATAAAAAAGAAAAACGTTAAAACATCAAGATGCCACAGATTGAACCCACAACCTCCACGATAGTGTGCAGGAGCCTGACCACACCGCCACATGCATTTCAAGTATGTCTTATACACTATATTGTATATATATATATTATTCCCGTCTGCGCTGTGTAAACAATTTTTCCTGCGGGAGGAGGGGGGTCAGTTGACCCCACTGACCCCACGCTCCCTCCGCCACTGGATATAGCTGGATTTGATTGGGGTGGGAAAATGAGCGGGGGTCTACCAGTGTATGACATCCTTAGTTGCTTCTGCTTGTTCCCACCGCTCTATTTATTGGGCTAAGACGTCAGAAATCTAACGTAATAGTTTTTTTTTTGTAACAAAAATAATTAATACGATTTAAGCAGCATTTCTATCAAGGTACGTTTTAAATTATAATATAATATAATAGTTATAAAGGTAGAGATTTTTACTTTAGCAATCCTTTTAGTTTGAATTTTCAGCTATTGTAACCACTGTATATGTGCTCCTTTTAGTATAAGAGTCAAATGAAGGATTACAAGATTATACTTGTTTAATAGGAAATTTTTGACGTGTGCTTAAATTGATTTTATTGCTATGTTTGGTACGTGCAATATAATGAAAAATTGGTAAAATTTATACTATGGATTTCATCACATCACACGCTATCGAACATAAAGTAAATAAAAAAATATCTTGGTCTTCTGTATCTCACTTGGTCACTTGTGGATTAAAAGACGATCTTCACGTTAGAATGGTGGCTTACTATTTATCCCTTACTGATAGTCTCTTTTATAGCTTTCATCGTTTAAATTTTCTTCTCCTTAAGTTGCCTAAAAAATAAGGCAAGAATCAAATGGTACAGTAATTACATGCAATTGAAGATAGCATAAATTGTTCTAATGAGTCATGACTATGTTTGAATGACTCCGTCCCTCCTAAATTCCTAGATATGTTTAATTGATCATTTTCGAAGAAGATGATACAAGTCCAAAAACATGACCATGGAGTAGCATTTTCATTTTAAAACTCTATGGTCAAGCACCCTCTTATATGAATAACTGGTAAAAGAGGCAAAAGTCAAGGGTAAAATAAAGAAAAATGGGTATCTGAGAGGCGTAATTTTCCTAGAATTTGTTGAAGCAAGGGATTCGAGTAGATTAGGGGTAGCAAATTAAATATTAAAACCAAAGAGTTGTTGAATGAATCAAACTACTTACACACCAATGCCAATTGGTGTTAAGAAAGTTGAATCCGTGGTGTGCCATGACTCCTTTGGGTCTACCATTCTTAAGACGAGTAATTGACTTACAATAAGTTTGAGATCAGGTCCCACAACCGATAAATCTGCATACACTACACTTTTCTAAACGATCTTCCTACGGGTTGAAAATGCTTAACTTTATGTATATGAACTACTAAATAGAGCTTAATGCATGGGTATTAATAAAAGCATATGGAGAATTATTCTGTAAATGTCTTTGTTGTAAATCCTAATTCTTATTAGTATAAATATTTACCTAGGCTCTCCAGTTGTGGTGGAGCCAATCAATATTCAAACTGTTCTCATATGCTATCAATTCAACCTAAAATAATAAAACCTAAAAGAGAGTTCGATCCCCTACCCCCAAATACCTAACAGTCCCTTCTTTCTTCTTGGGCACGTGTTATTGCATTCCCATACAAACCCTAATTTCCTTCCCCTATCGTTGGAAATCATGGTGCCCCCGTCTCACATATCACCGTCATCCTGCTTCAGACTTGAGGCATCCTCCATCTCCTCCATGGCAACAGCACCATCGACACCAATCCAACAGCAACCGCATGACACACTAACTATTCCATGCAGTCCAAATCCTTTTGAAGAACCCTTTCCTTCAGCCCCTGTTTTTACAAAACTATACCGCCATCTTTTCTGGTTGAGTACTCACCACAGCGAGCACCATACATTCATGAGTGTTGCCTAGTATGCCTGGTGCACCGCCCCTTGTTTTCCCAGCCTCTTTCCCTTTTCACATGCATGACATCGGTTCTTCCAACCTTGAAGCCCCTTCTCTTGATCAGATATTGTTCCACCTTTAACATATCCATCTTGGTTGCCCTACCTCCTCCTCATTTCCCCTCATCACTTTTGTTTCAACAATTCCTTCGCTTGCCACCACCATCAACGTCACTAATGTTGTCACCATATATCTTACCTCTATTGATGAATATCTAAATTGGCGAACCCAATTTACTAGCATTCTTCATATCATATACTCTCCTGGGGATAATTGACATGATGGGTCGTTTCCACCTCCATCCTCCACCATGCTTGATGCTAGCGGTTGGCAAGTCATCAACCCGTTTTCACTCGGTGGCTACGCACGAATCAAATGCCTCATTCTCTTCTTTTTTTGGCCTCAATTTCAGGTGATGTGCTTGTTGACGTCATGACTTGGTGCAATCTTTTCAATTTTGGGATCGATTTCACAAATGTTTTTTAATGACTAGTAAGACAAATCTTGGAATTAAGAAGGAAACTTACCAATCTTAAGAAGCAAGCCTCCCAATCGATGAATTCATTTCTTCGAGAAATTAGAAATATTATTGATTCTTTAGTTGCCATCAATTCTCCTTTAACTGATCAAGAGTTAGTTCAATATACCAGTGATGGGCCGGATGTTCAATATGAGATATTTATGACTATTGACACTAACTTTGGGGGCGAGTTGACTTTTGATGAATTACGAACAAAACTTATTATGTATGAGCCTCTGGTTTTACATCTTCGTTAGTCATCCTCCACCACCTCTCGTCAAGCCTTTGCTACCACTACTACCCCCTTTCCCACTTTGGGAACTTCTCATTCCAATAATAACTTTGGAGGCACTTCGTAAAATATCAATAATTAGAGAGGTCGCAACTACAACTGGTGTGGGGTTCGCAATGATCGAGGTCGCGGTGATGGTTGAGGTTATGGCAATTCTGGAGGCTACGGGGGTAGCAATCGCAACAATCATAGCATTCTCCTTCCTCTGGCAGTCTTCTACTGTAGGTATATCTTTAAGTTCTAGTTCTTGTATTAGCCTTGCCCCTTCAATTATTTTTGTCTCTCCTAATGGTTCATATCACCATCTATTTGTGCTAATGTATCCCCCCCCCATTCCAAGCTGTTTCCAACTTTGTTTTATTCCAGGCCATACAGCTCCGTATTGCATTACTTTTATAATGTTGCACAAGCTAATAATCCATTAGGACTGACTGTGCTTCTACTGTTTGGTCCGGTGAAGTGAATATAGTTCTTTGGTACCCTGGCGCAACTACCTTGTCTCATATGACCCATACATTTTCTTATGAAAACTCCCTTACAATGGATCTAGTTTTGTTCTCATTGGTGATGAAACTTGTTTAGCCACTAGTAATGTTGTCCAAGTGCATCTATCAACTTCTTACTCGCCCCTAAAACTTAATAATGTTTTACATGTTCCTAAACTAAAGAAGAAGGCCACGGGAAAAATTCATCTTCTGTGCATGTAAAGAACAAGGCCACGAGAAAAATTCTTCTAAAGGGTACCAGTGATGGTGGAGTTCTCTCTTCTGGCAAGCCCATTCCTGCCTTCGTAGCTATTCATACTTCTCGTCATGTCTGGCGCATGCCGTTCTGGTCATTGTGGGCCTAGAGTCTTAAAGTTCCTAAGGCATAACCAACTTGTCAAGCCTCATTCTAAATTTAGTAATAAATGTGTGTCTTGTAGCTTGGAAAAACTCATCATTTACTATTTAATGATGTATAACATTGTTATGACGGTCATTTTCATTTAGTGCATTTTGATGTGTGATGGTCTCCTGTTCTTTCTAATTTCAATTTTCACTATTATATTATTTTTGTTGATGATTGCACTCGTTCCACTTGGATATATCCAAACACAAACATGAGGTGTTCCATCATTTTTGTGCTTCTCAAAAACTTGTTGAAACTATGTTTAACTACGAAATTAAAATTTATCAAAGTGATCGTAGAAACAGATTTGACAATGATGCTCTAAAGGAACATTTTATCAAAAATGGTATTTATTTTTGTAAATCATGCCCTCAAACACCTGAAGAAAATGACGTTGTGGAGTGGAAGCACTGTCATATTATAAAACTGGTTCATGCTTTTCTTCTAGATGCTTATCTTCCTGTGCAATTTTGGGTTGATGCAATGTGTGCATCCACTTTTGTCATAAATTAACTAGCTTCCTGCTCGTCTTGCTGATGATCTTTTTCCTTATGGCAAACTTTCTCATAAAATTTTGGATTAATCTTTTCTACTAGTATTTGGATATGAATGTTTTCCCACCATACTTTCTTTCAAAATAAATTGGAATGAGGTTTAAAGGTTCTGTTTTTATTAGTTATGCCTCCAACTATAAGGGGTATTGATATCTTGATCCTACTATAGTTCATGTTGGTGTTAGTAGGCATGTTTTATTCCATGAGAATGCTTTTCCTTATCTCATTTTATAATCAACTGTGCCTCAAGCTTAAAATATCTATCCTTTGTAGCTCATCATGGTCCTAAATCCTTTTGTTATGGACCAGTCCTCTGCCTTTGTGATGCTTGATCCATCCGTTGCATCCCTTTTAGGATCGTCTGAGCCTACTGCTTTAGACCATCCCCAAGCCCAGTTCTTTTATGCCTTCCCGATATCTGGGTTATATCTGTCCATCCTAACCCCTTCCCCCCTCTTCCACATCTGAAGACTAGGATGGGTCGCCAGCGCCAGGCCTATTATCGCCCTTCTTGCCTGACCCTTTGTCCCCTACTGCAGTTTTCATTCTGATTCCCTCTAAGGGAGTACTTCCTTCCACAGCCCACTCCACCATTGATTCTCTTATACTAAGCCCATTATCCTTTTCCTTGGGCCACATTGGTCACCCCATGTAGATAGTGCATGGAGGCTTCCATTTTGTCAAATAAAGGTATGAAATGCTTATAGGTGAGCCCAGTGGAGATTGAAGATTTATCACCCCAAAGAAAACCAAAAGAGCGAGAGAGACAGTGTTCCCAAATAATTAGAGAAGGCTTCTAATGGCAAAAATTCAACACTTGAAATACATAGCAAGAAGATAATTCATCCCACCCTCTAACCCTCTCAAACCATAGCACCAAGGATTAGATTAAAGGGAAGACTCAAATCACCACCCTCCTAAGAGAGAAAAAGATTTTGAGATTTTGAGGAAAACCAAGCTTCAAGCTCTCAGATCATTCATTCAATCTGATTTTTTATGGAGGTAATTGGGTCCATAAATGCCAATGGGAGTGGGAATTAGCTATACATTAGTGGGGCAAGTGGTCCAATAGGAGGCTTACAAAATATCCTAGAAAAATAAATCAAAATGCTTAAGATAATTACAATCACCATGAGTTATATTTTCCAGGATTCATCCTCTATGTTCTAAAGAGCCATGAGTAGGCTCTATTCCTCCAAATGAGGTGCTGCCACTTGTCGCCTCTTTCCTTGTGTGTGAAGAGTCATTCTATGCTGATTAATCCCCAAAAATTACAGCCTTAATCTCCTCAATTATGCCCATAATTAGAACCGTGCACTTTTCAGTCTTGGGCTAACCCTTTCTCGATATTTAATCCATACCATTCTTAATTCTTAGAATTTGGGGGTGATTCAAGACTCATTGGAAAATAGACATTCGGGGATTTTCATCCATGTATAATTTGTAAAAATTGGAGCTCATTTTCCTGGTAAAAACAGAGCTAGAAGTAAAGCAAAGTATTCTGTCTAGAAACTAAAAATGAGCTAATGAGGTGGTTTTGGGAGGATTAAGTGCTTAACTCTTTATTTGGGACTACTAATGGCCCAACTACCTATCCTAGTCCTACTTGAACCTTCTTAAAAGTCTCAAGTCAATATTGACCTAGGAGGACCTAGTCTTTGACCTCGGGTCAACATTGGACCGACTTGGTTCGAGACCCTTACTTATGAAGGTAGGCCCAAGTTTGGGAGTTGCTCCGTATCAGTAGATCCACTCTAAGTCTGGCATTGTTTTGCCACATCTTGTCCTTGCATGCACGATGTACTAAATATGAACCAACTTCCTACACAGTTGCTTCTAAGGATAAAAACTGATACATGGCGATCATTGAACCGTTTAATGCACTTAAGTACAATAATACATGGAAACTTGTTCCTTAAAAGGAAAATATGAATTTGCTGAGTTGTAAGTGGGTTTTTCGTATTAAGTACAGTTCAGATGGGTCTATTGATCGTTGCAAAGCGTGCCTGGTTGTTATAGGTTTTGGTTTACTTGTTGGACTAAATTTTCAGTCTTACTGTGAAGCCCATACAATTTGTATTGTTCTCTCTATTTTCTTCAAACCTGTAAAGTTGGAGAAAAACTTAAAAAACTTCATGATAACAGTCACAACAGGAAAATGACTTTTGTAAAATATCATAAGATAATTAGCAAAGCAGAGGTTTACAACGCTTATACCTTTGCAAAGTGGATGAAATCAGAACACATATTGTTGTGTAAATAAGTATAATGCCCTAGTTAAATATTCTATAACCAACACAAAAATAACGAAGAAATTTTATCTCATTGCTTGAGCCCCTTCTTTCCTTTGAAAACCCCATACATACTCCTATTGATGCTTAAGGTGAAGTTGCATGTAGTTAACAGGTTTAACACCATTTGCTGAACAAATTATGAAACTTAAGCTTATCAAGCCATTACTTGATGAATTCCTACCAGAGAAAACAATATGCCTTCTTCAAGTCTATTTTAAAGAGGCAACTTGGGGAGACTTTCCTTGTTTAATATAATCTAACCAAATCCTGACAAATCATGATATTTGGCCAATCATTCTTCCTTTTATGAATGCTGATTGATTGGTATGGGCTCAACTTGGCAAAATTTCTTTTAATATGTTACTTAGCATCTTAGAGATGCATTTGGATAAGTATGGTAATAGATAATTGCTTTGTATTTAGTAGCTATAGCAAGGTTTTCTACTCTTTGTATCAATGAAATTCTAGTGTAATTCCAAGTACTAAGTACATTGCCATGCTTAAAGGAATCCAAGATTACAGGGTTGACATCTTCTCCAATGATAGGCTTGCTAGACTTAAAACATCCATTATTATACCACCTAGACCCTAGATTTTTATGATTGGGGATGCAAAAGAGTTTTTGTGACATCTTCTTTGGTGAAGGGTTTGATAAGAGCAATTTGCTGTGAAATAGATAAGCAATCACCCATAACAACAACATTATTATCAATAATCTCAATTGTTGTGGAAGCCTTACCAAGAATGTTCTCACGAAAAGAAGTGTAATGGTGAATAACTTCCTAAAAGTACCAAATCCATTGCCCATTAGCCATCTAAAAAGAAAAAATTCTATCTAAAAGGTACTTTCATTTTAGAGCTTTATCAAAAAATCTATCATTAGAATCCCCAAGGCTGATCAATCCTCTTTGATTTTTTTTTTTTAAATGTAGAAGCTTTCTAGTCTCTGTTGTCACCTATAGAAGTCATCTAAGGCATTTTTCTCTAAAGCAAAAACGATGAGCATCAATAGTGTTATCCATTTGAATTTGGCTCAATCTATCCTTTGTCAAAGCATATTGCACTTTCACATCCCCAAACCACTTCCTATTTAACCTCTTGGGATGGACTTGTAACTAATTATTATTTTTTTTTTTTTTGAAATTTGTTACATTAGAGTACCTTAAATAGACTTTGTCCACACTGACCAACAATCTTAATGAAAGCACTAGATGCCTAAATGTTAAAGAATGTAAATGGTGTAGGGTAATTATGCTGCATTTCGAAAAATTTGACTAAACCAAGGTAGTGATATGAGTTATCCTCATCCACAAATATCAATTCACAATTAGGAAAAACATCCAACCAATTATGATTTATAATGATTCTATCAATTCAAGAGAAAATTTCAGATCCACGTTCTTGTTTGTTCGTCCGAGAACACCTACAACCCCTCCATTTAAAGTCTCGAACACCAATCTCAAGTACACAATGCTGATCCTCAATATCTTATTGTGAGACAAGGACTCCACAGACATGGTAATTAAAAAGTCATGGTAATTCTTAGTTTATTGGGAAATCATGGCAATCCTTAGTTTATTCAGAAGGATCAAAAGAGTAAAATAAACATTTCAAGGTTGCAAAGATGAAAATTAGCAAGAGCACCAAAGAGGCAGGATTCCAATGATACAAAGAACAAGGTGGCTTTGTATTCACTACATTATCATAGCAGCTAAAATAACGTTCGTAAAGATGTATTCTTTGCAACTCTAAAGAATGTTAAGAAAAAGAGGTGAAAACATTATAAAAAGATTAGACATGATTTGTCAGCTTATTTAATTCGAATTCTCTAAAACAAAGAGGGACATTCTTTTATAGGTAACACATTGAAGAATAGCGGCAAAAGGGAGCAGCATGAATCGGAATTGGTTGTGAGCAGCACAGGATATGTTAATACTCGAAAAAAAGAATCAGAAGTAAGCTGAGCAAGGATAATTTATGTAACCAAAAGAAATACATTTCAAAATATAGGTCACGATTCCATGGGAATTTCATTGCTATGAGATGATTCAAACATGGAAGCCATATTTAAAATCATATGAGGTAACCAAGCAATCTTATAAATAAATGAGTCAATATGACTCACAAAGGAATTAGGTTAAGATGTGTCATATATAAGAGTACCAAAAGGAAATTGGGAAGTGATATAAAAAGTAATTTAATCTAAAAAAGATCTCCTATGACCAATCATGTAGTATTCACAAGGGCATATAATTGACTATCACCACTAGGCTTAAGCAAATGAGTTGGAAGAACCATGATAGATCAGGATTGCATTACAAGCTAGATTAGTTCAAGTCTTTGTGTTGAAAGGACTCCTGTATGTAACTTATATAACACAAGAATAGTGATAATAGTTGTTCAATGAAGTGTTTCCTCTATTGAAGTCAGAATATGAAAAGTTTAATATACTGTCGTGGATAGCTAAAGTTTAGAATCACTCTTGGTCATTAAAAAAATGTGGGAGTATATCTTGCTAATGGTTAGTAAATCGAAGAAAAATGACAAAACTATGCAGCAAAAAATTAAGGCTATCCAAAGAAAGGATTTGAAACTTGAATACCATTTGAAGAAAAGGTAGAACAACATTATGAGAGTTTATGACAAGGGTAAGATGGAAAGAACTTCAAGCATATTACCATAACTCAACATAAAGATTAAAACACATGGAAAGGGTTCTCTAGTAGGAAATATTTTGATTGAAGTATAGCTACAATAATAACCTTTCATGAGGTAAAGAATTGATATGATTTCGATAAAATTGTTAGGATTTATTAAGAGATGGCATAAATTTGCACTATGATTAAGAAAATCAGGGTTCTTCGATGGAGGATACACAGTCTTTATTAGATTTAACAGTTGCTCACTAGAATTGGTTATAAGCTTATATGAATCATGATAAAGAATTCATCCGACCAATACTACCTTAATTGATCTAATGAAAGAAAGTTTCCAACTACTTAACCTTTAAGAAGGAATGTCAACTATCTCACTTGTTTTGCGATCTTATGTTACCAAACCCAAGGTTAAATTTTATCACTATGCTTTGAATATAATACCCACATCTTATTGTATCATGTAGCCATAATGCCATAGAGGTTATATAGTCTTGGGTACGTAAATGTTATATCTTGGCTGGTATAGACTCCTTTGCTCCATTACCAACGCCTTTAAGGTTACATGTTGACTTATAAAGCTGTTAAATTTTCTTTGTATTTATCGAAATATTTTATCACCCATTAAACACGTGTGTCACTATTTGTTACAATGGATATGTATGAGTCAATACATAGAAACTTAGGCTTTTTGTACCGATTGCTTATGATAGACACAACCTAAAGTCAAGGGCATAAACCCTAATTATCAACCTTACACCATTAATAGAGAGAAGGTAAACCTATAAGTTTTTTAATAAACCTTGGCTCGCCTCAATAGATGAAATTTAATTTTTTTTAAATGAATTAGCTCTTAAATCTTTTTCTTTTAGCATTTATATATTGATACAATAACACTGAATCCACCAACCAATATGCCATCTTCAATCAATTATTAAAGTATCTCACTTGGCATGTATAGCACCCCGAGTAAGGTTAAAATTGAGGCCTCCACAGTTAAGCATGCTTGCTGTGGAGAAATCCTAGAATGGGTGACCTCATGGGAAGTTTCCCGAATAGCGTGTGAGCGAGTACAAAATATGCTAAAAAGGCTTGTAGTGATTTGTGAAGTCAGTTGATGATCCTTAAATCGTTCTTGGTAACTATCTATCGCCCGTGAGGGGTCGGGGCACTATAACATATAATTAAATGCATATATTTTCCAATCTCATTACTATCATCTTGTCAATCCCTCTTTACCTCTTCATTATATGATTTTAATTCCAAGTGGAATCTTCTCTCTCTCTCTCTCTCTCTCTCTCTCTCTCTCTCTTTTTCCATAACATGCACAACTCTGTACAATGACATGCTACTCAACAGCTATCTCAGTGTACAATCAATTATGCTATTTAACTTAAAATTTTCTTAAGAGTTTCAAGCTGTTATTTGCCAATAATCCTCAAAGTAATCTCATGTGTCTCATACAAGGTTTACCTTGACCACATTGGGCAACTCTAGTACCAGTACTAGTACCATTACAATTTCTGAATTTGTCTTTATTCTTTGATTTTCAAAAATTCTTAAGAAGTAATTCAGTACAACCTATCTCAACAGAAGTTCGTCCTATATATTCCAACCAATAGACAGATTGATAGCATCAAATTCATTCTCAAACCCAAATATTCCCCGTTTGTGCTCCATGACACAATTGAATTAGTGGTTAGTAATCTCTAACTCCTAACAGGTCATTAAATGCATAAATATGTATCAGCCACACATTATTGCATCAAATATCATGTACAATTTGTATATTATAACAAAAGTGACAATGCACAACCTCTGATCTCCAAGGAGCTTTCCCTGTATGTTATTAAAATTTTTAGAGTTTCCAACCATATTAACATGTTGATTAGAACTTATGTTTATATAACCTTAGCCATGGGCCCAAAGTCGCAGTGTCAACTCGTACACAACATCTAAAGGTCATCCACCTCTTTAGTACCTTTGCAGTTATAAAACATCCTTAACGTACAATGACTTGGATATGTACCTAGCATACAATAACCTATATAAGTTTATATAATCATGAAATTAGTTGATAACAGCCATTACTACATGGTATCCCTAAAAATAGAATTACCTAGCTAGGTGGTTGATTTTGATACTAAAGAGTAAAAGTAAGATAAATATTCTTTGAAGGATCCTTATCATATGCCATTTTCATAAAAAAAACACGGTCGACATCACATTTAATAGCTCTAATACGACTAATAACCTCCCTATAATTCAAAGTTAGGGGCATGCAATGTTCTCGGGCACCCTGGAACCTATTTGGAACTAGTCAAATGGTTCCGGTTTCGATTCCTAAAAAAGAGGAACCGGTCTAATCAGTTCTAATTCCGGTTCTAAAAAAAGTACCGGGAACCGGAACCTGGAACCTGTTTAGAGAGAGGAAAATGAATAATTTTTTTATTTTTTACCACTTTTTCTTTTGTTTCTCTGTTCTTTTTCAATTTGATTTTTTTTCCTTACAAAAATTTGTTTTGATCAAAGAAAGGGACTATATTATATTTGAACCAATGAAATCATACATATCTTTTGATGCCCGATATAGAATGTTCTCCAGGACATCAAACTCCCATAATCTCCCCTCGAAGCATAAAGGTTGCCAATGAGCAAGAGTATGAGCTACCATATTAGCCTCTCGCTTAAAAAAAGACTATGATTAAAAATCAAAGTGTCTAACAAAAGTAAGAATTTCACTAATAAAAAGACTAGCTGCATTGCCCTAGATGGAACCGAATCGGAGCATCTGGAATAGAACAAGGCAATCACCTTCAACAATGATGTTACAAACACCCATCTCTAAATCGCACTTGAGCCCATATGAGCATGATCTTGCTTCCTCGATAAGGGACCCGGCAAACCCAGGACCATGCTGTGCCCCTGCCAGCTCGATATCGCCTAGGTGGTTCCTCAGCACAAACCCCCATCCGTAGGTTGTCTTACCCATATTTCCACCGTCATAATTCCGCTTCATGCACCCTTGAGCCGGGGTCTCCATAGCTACAGGTGGATCACAGCCGATGGGAGGGTTTCACGTTCTTGAGCCTTACGAAAGCTCCTCACAAAAGCGATAGCTCGTAAGCCCAGAACCCCCGAGTTAGTATCTTCCTTCCCAAAGATAAAGCAGTTTCTGGCATTCTAACATTCTACATGACTGCCATGAAAATACCGAGTAGTTCACAGTCAAGAGATATGCAAACCTTTTCCAAGCAATCCCTCAACGGCCTATATTTTGACACCCATAGGTTCTCGTCAAGACCACATCCATCCCAAATCTGGATAGCCAAAGGACATTTAAAGATAGCATGGATGTCTGACACTTCTGCATGGCCATAAACAGGGCATGCCATAGAAGAACCTGGGATCCTTTTTGCAATATTGGTAGCCGTTGGTAGTATCCCAGCACAAGCCCGCCATCCAAGCAATTTGATTCGGGAGGGACAACACACTTCCACAGCATCTTCCATGTATCTTTTGCCGTGGATGAGAAACCCGCCTGATTTGTATGACTATCATCGATGAGCATATGATAGGTGGATTTAACAGAAAAGATGCTCTGAGTATGATAATGCCAAATAAGCTTGTCTTCCGATGATGAACTACAGAGGGGGATACTCAAGATACAACCTGCATCATATAGAAGAAAGATATCCCTTACAAGTGATTCACGCCAGCACACATTATTATGATCAATCAAGTCACTCACTTTTGAGCAGGTGAAGGCCTCTTTGTGCGATGTAATGGGTCTAAAATAATTTGGCCTAGGCAGCCACCTATTATCCCATATATTCAACGAGCGGCCATCACCAACAAGCCATTGTGAGCCACGAATAATCACATCCCAAACTCCCAGGCTACTGCGCCAAGTAAAGTTAGGCATATTCCCCAAAGATGCTTGAAAAATACCCTCGTCCGGGTAATATTTGGCCTGCAGTAGACGAGCCACTAGTGAAGAACCATCATTTAGCAACCTCTAAAACTGTTTCGCTAAACAGGCTTCTTAAAAGTCTCCATGTCCCAAAAACCAAGATCTCTATCCTCCTTACTCTTGCAAAGTGACTTAGAGCTAATCCAATGAATCTTTCGACCCTCCTGCTTATGACCCCACCCAAAACGGTTGATAGATGATTAAATAGTATGGCATAATTCCTTAGAAAATTTAAATGCACTCATCACATAGGTTGGGATCGCCTGAGCAACCGCTTTTATTAGCACCTCCCTCCCCGCCCAGGAAACCAATTTATCCATCCATGCCGACAACCGTTTTTTAATACGGTCAACAATAAATACAAAGGACTTCTTCTTTGAACAACCAACATGAGTTGGGACACCGAGGTATTTCTCATGGGCCAACACCTCGCAAATGTTTATAACCAGGGTAATCAGGTTACGACGTTCGGCTGGAACCCCCTGGCTGAAAGAGAAATCCATTTTAAAGAAATTTATATTCTGACTAGAGGCCTTCTCATAACTAACGAGTAGTTGTTTGACAGCAGTAGCCTGAGCAAGAGAAGCCCCACAAAAAATTATAGTATCATCCACGAACATCAAATTAGAAATAACAGGCGCATTGGGGCAAAGACGGTACCCATGAATCGCCTCTCGTTCAACCGCTCACCTCATTAGGCCTGATAACCTCTCAGTACAACACAGAAACAGGTAGGGAGAGATCGGATCACCCTATCGAAGGCCCGTGTTAGGGATAATATGACCTTTCGGGATCCCATTAATAAGAAAAGCAAAGGATGTAGATTTAATACATTTCATGACCAGCTCAACCCAACAAGGTCTGAATCCCAGCTTCAACATTGCACAAGACAAGAACGCCCACTCCACCTGGTCATAAGCATTTGACATATCTAGTTTAATAGCCATGGAACCATTAGAGCTAGCGTCACCTCTCATAGCATGTAAAATTTCAAAGGCCACAAGGATATTATGAGAGATTAGCCGACCTTGTGTAAACGCCCCCTGAGTATCAGAGATAATAGCAGGGAGAAAGGACTCAGGCAATTAGCAATTACCTTAGTTACAAGTTTGTAGGCCATGTTGCATAGACTAATCGAGCGAAAGTCAGTAATCTACTTTGGTTTTGATTTCTTGGGAACAACAGGTACAAAAGTGTGGTTAAGCTTAGGCCGAATAGCATGCCCATCTAAAATAGCAAGAACTACAGCAGAAACATCATCGCCCATAACATTCCAAAACTTTTGGCAGAAGAACGGATTCATACCATCCAGTCCCGGCGCCTTATGAAGATGTATTTAATGTAGAGCTGTATCAACTTCCTCCCTCGTATAAGGGGCACACTATACATTATTAATCGCCTCAGTAACGGATAAGGGCACACAGTCAAGGACATCCTCCATATCCAATGAGTGCGATGATGTGAAAAGACTACGAAAGTACTGTGTAATAACATTAGAAATACCAGCATCGCCAGAAAGGTGCGTACCATTATCATCAACCAGGTATTGAATTGAGTTCGTTACCCTTCTCATGTTTGCTCTAGTATGAAACCATCTTATATTAGCATCACCATACTTCAAGTTATCTGTTCGTGCCTGCTGCCACCATAAAATCTCTTCTCTTTTCCTCCACTCTCTAATCTGTCCAAGAGTTTCCCTATGGCTAATCACATCTCGCTGCCACCCTAGCTGCTGTTCCAGCTTGCGAATCTAAGTACCCACCTGTCTAAACATTTCTTTATTCCACCTACTCAGCTCCCCAGCACACCTCTCTACTCAGCCCATCAAATTTTCCATAGCATCAGCATGAGATGTGGAAGACCATGCGGCACTCACAACATCAGCACAAGATTGTTCTGATATCTACATATTCTCAAACATAAAATGCCGACACCTGTCCACCTTACCTCCCGTTGAAGGGCGGCACTTTAGCAAAATTGGTATGTGATCGGACATGTCAAAATCCACATGAGTTACACATGCATTAGGAAAGATAATGGTCCAATCCGTATCTGCACAAAAAGCGATCAAGTCATTCTTCAATGATCACCCTATCCTTTTGGTAATTGCACCATGTGTACTCATATCCCGAGAACCCCATATCATGTAAATCATTGTCCAGGAAAGCTTCTCTAAAATTATCTATAGCAGTTTGAGATTTATGTGGTCCACCTAGTTTCTCCCCATGGTAACAAATCTTATTTAGGTCCCCACCAATCAACCACGGAAGGTCTGAATGGGACTTAAGATCAAAAATAAGCTGTCCCGTTCTCCATTTGAAGTGGGTTTCCGGCCATCCATAAATACCACTGAATCGCCAAGCAGTATCATCCCCTTCCCACTTAGCTGTAGAACCAATGTGATTAAAAGAATAAGAGAGTAGGGTTGCATCCACCTTTTTGTCCCAGAGTAAGGCTAAGCCACAAGCTCAACCCCTCGCGTCCACAAAAATGCCAAAAAAATCACCCAGCTTAGGAAGGATAGACTCCATCTCTACTTTACTACGTTTGGTCTCCAAAAGGAAGACCACTTTAGGTGCTAATCTTCGCAAAAGACCACGAAGATCAGAAATTGCTCGGGTCACGCCTAGACCCCGACAGTTGAAACATAAAAGACTAAGTCACCTCCCCATCATCCATAACTCGCAGCTTGCAACTCACCACTTTTTAAGGATATAGTATATTTAAATTTATGCTTTGATGTTTCATTACCCAAGACCAGCTCCATCTCCGCATCCACCACCATTTTACTTGCCTTAACATCATCAGCCCTATGTCTAGCTGTCTCAATAGCATGTACAGGAGTGGGCAACCGTCCATCGACTAACGAGAGTTTTTGTCGAGCCTTACTACTTTCCCTGCTCTTTCGAAACGCTAAATACAGCTTGATCTCCTCCTTAATCTCAGCTTCGGGATTCCTCCTACGGGACTTTAAGGGTGATGTTTGAAGCCAGTCCCCGTATTGTCAGTCCTCTTTAGCTACGTTAGGTGGCACGATATCACATCCCTTGAGAACATGACCAAGCATTCTGCAACCGTAGCAAAATTCAGAGAGCTTGACGTATTTAATCTTTACCCAAACTGGGCTCGTAGCCCCCATGACATTTACCCCCTACAAAGAGGTTTAGTAATATCGATGTCAACTCTAAAGCAAAGAGACCTATCCACCCCAAACATGGTAGTTGCTTTGCAACTTACAAAGGTACCGAGTTGTTTCCCAAGGCATTGAGCAAATGCAATAGTTTGTTTTTTAGCAGGCAAATCATATGCCTTTACCCAAAACCGGGCTGTCGCATATTCAACTTTTGAAGGGATCTCCATGCCAGTGATTTCCCTAAGTAATAAAATCTTCCTATCAAAAGCCCATGGACCCTCATTGAGAACAAATTCCTTATCAGCCCAGGAGAAGAATTGAAAGGAGAAGAGGTTATCATCAAGATCACAGATGACAACACCCTTATCCGGTTTCCAGATGTTGCGAAAGATAAACTTCACGGCAATCTGTTCCATTCTTTCATCCGACCCATCATCGACAAAAACAACAACTTCTGATTTCGCATCAGTCAACTTCAAGTTTCGACACGCATCCTCCAAGCCGGACATTATGGAACCCTCCATTACCATCCCCAGCACGCAAGCCACAGGACCCCAGTATCGTGAGAAGAAGACAGAAACTACACCAGGCTTCCAAGAGTACAAATAAGGCAAACTCATACGTAGCAGCACAACACCCACAGAAAGGAGGGATTACCAAATCAATCAACCAGCCCCACGACAAGCCGAGGGAGATGAGTCTCACGAACTAGGGTTAGGGTTCCCTAGAGGAGAGAGAGACTAAACCTGATACATTAATGGCTATGGTGATTACTGATCTTTAATTCATGTTGAGGATGGGGTTTTGGGTAGTGCATACATATGATGCATAGTAAATCCTATATTATGAAATTATAAGTTAACATTTACTCCTGAGAAAGTAAAATCGCTGATTGTGTGTAGAGGACCCCATTCCACTAGCGAATTTAACATAGTATCAGTTAATTTTCTATTGTTAATTGAAGGATGAATCATGCTTTTCAAGTAACTAAGATACAAAAAATACAAATTTAATAAATTAATTTTCTTTTTTATATAAAGATAGAAGATGAAGGTAGAAAAAGATCAAACATCCCCTCTTTCCCTCCAAATAAGTAAGAAAATTTAATTTATTACGCCCTAAAATTTGAACATTAGATATAGCATATACCCTAAAATCGGAACCAAAACTTGAGGTTCTGGTTCCTGTTCCCAAAAGTTAGGAACCTGCTTGGCCAGTTCTGATTCCAATTGCCAATTTTTTGAGCTGATACCCAGAACTGCTCACCCCTACTCAAAGTGACCCTAAAACCTTGACTCTTATACCATAGCTGGAACGCCCCAACTTATAATCACCAAATTAGTTTTAGTTAACTAATCATTAATGGTCGGTACAATGGAAGAGCCATGGTTAGTATGTTGACACCGTCCTGCAGAGGATACGTCTTAGTAATTTACTTATTATAAACATTATAGCATCTCTTGTTTTACATGCAAATCAAATGACGGACATTTATACATGCTCAAACTCAAATAGTGGTCAAATGCAGATGACCCCATACTCTACAAGATGTCACTGTGAGCTCGTCTAGACCCATGATTGCCATCTTGCTTCGTCGATGTTGCCAGATGTGCAAATTTCTCATCTACTCTGCCTAAAACACAAGCATAAAAAATATTCAAAGAATGAGCCAAATCTCAACCTGTTTACCCCTATACTATAAAGAATAAAATTAATTTTTCAATGAGTGCGTGCATTTCAATTTATTTTATTTCGAAATAAGTGGGAAAGAGAATTCTATTGAAATGATTGCCGGTTATTATTTGAAAGTGGACCCAAATTGATAAGCTTATATATAAGCAATATGATTATTGAGTAAGGGACACGCCTTCTAGGGTGATCGAAAAGTCTGAGTTGAAGCCAAACGGGTGAATTGGTGAGCCTAAATCCTAATAATTGATAATTGGTGGATCCACTGGATTGTGTGATAGAACAATACTTTAAAATTATTCATTAGACATCTGTACATCCATAAATTTTGATATTTATAAGAAATATGTGAATTTTCAAAAATTATCGACAATAAACATACCTTCTTCGTGAGATTTGTTCTCTCCCTTAAGATTTTATTACAAATGGCTCGATGGCAATGATGTCATTCTCTAATGTAAACAGACTCTAACATCATGAATAATGTTTATATTTTTTATTTTGATAGTTCTAATTACACAAACACACTACGTACCTTACTATTATTATTCATTTCCTGATTACCCACCATTAACTAGTGGGTTTCTCAAGTTTGGATTACATCTTGTTGCTGCTGTTGTTGTCATTATCATTATCACTGTTGTTACTATTATTGTTATTGTTATTGCTATTACTATAACAATAGCTACTACTACTTCTACTACTACTACTATTACTACAACAACAACAACAACAACAACAACAACAAAAGCAACAACTATTGCTACTAGTATTATTCGGATTCAAGTAATATATTTTGTTTTTTTGTTCCTTTCATGAACCTATAAGATCCACTCTGTCTCCTTGATTTCCAATTCTACAAAATACTTAAGGTAAAATAGTATTTGCCCTCATTTAGAATGACTTCATTATCATTCTGACCAAAAGATTAGAAAGTCTTTTCTTTGAGGGTTTAAAGTGAATTTTACTTGTTATTTCATTTTGGTATGAGGTATTTTCTCCCTTCGACATACGTTAGAAAAAAGATGTTAGCTCATTATCTTATTTATTTATTATTTATTTTTTAAAATTAATGCTACTCCGTGTCTTATATATGCCCTTAATTTGATTTGCTCAAGCTCCTTTCATTTTACATGCTAATTTTATTCACATGAAAATTCCAATAAAAAGCTAAGTTAACTCCTAAAATATAATTATAGCACACTTGATTTAAATTTGAAATTTTTTTCACTCCCTTCTTTTCCTTCATCATTCAATAATATAATTTTCCTTCATAATTCCATGTCTAAAGCTCAAATCAAATACTAATCGTCATGTGCCTAACTTTAGCAATTATAAAATTTCTTGACTTAAAATTATTTTATGAATCTCTTTTTTAAGTGAAAAATTAAAGTTGAAAATTATACTTCAACCCTTCCAACTCACATGCATAAGAATCATTCAAAATGTTAATGTAATTGTTAAATCGTGCTTAATTATTCCTAAGTTCACAATTTTACTCTCTTCCCTTTCTTTAATCCCCAACTAGATCTTCATCAATCAAGTTTAAACATGTGATAATCAGCATATGTAATCGAACATAACCATGGAATCCTTCGATTAACATTTCTTAATCAAAGATTTAAGACAAAAAGGACTTGCTTCCACACCAATTACTTATCCCCAAACTCTTCATCCAACACACAGAATCCCTCATTTCTTACAACCTTGACCAACCAATGTCAACTCTCCAATTCATGCTTAAAGACCTTTCTAAATCCAAATAAGTACATTAAGTTCATCAATTTAAGAAATATGATAATGAAACAATAGGGTTGAGGAGATCTGAGCTTAGCTCGCAAAACTAGCTGAAATTTGCAATAGAAAGAGGCTTGGAGATGGAGGTGGTGGTGGGCCACAAGTGGACGAGTCCGTGGCGGCAAATTCGGTTGCCGGCGAGTGGCGTGTCATTGGGGGGGAGGGAGGTGCTGCCAACAGGGGAATGAAGGAGAGGGAGAAGGGGAGAGAAGATAGGGGATATGGAGTTATTGGGCAAGTTAAACACATAATTTGATTTAGACTTTCTTTCTTTTTGCAAATTTTTTTTTTTAATTGCTGATTCTATCTCTCCTTTTCTGTTACCTTTTTTAGGTTAAATTATTTTCTTTTCTTTTGGTTAACTAATTAGCTAATTAATTGATTGATTCAACAACTTATTTATATGCTAGTCTACCCAATTGTTTTAAGTATCTAGCTCAAATAATAATATGCATTTCATAAACTAAGTTTTGTCATCTTCATACATATTGCCCCTCAAATTTTATTATTAATTTGTCATTCACCTCGGTATTAAATAATTAAGTGGACACATTATAGAATTTGAATGCAATGTCATTGATACCCTTGAGCCTATAAATTCCAAAAATGGAATTGAGGTATGCGTACTCATTTTGTTTTGTTTTCCTATTTTTGGTTAAACTTGATTAAATGAAATTAATTAACATAAATCAGGCTTGCATTGTCACACCTATCTTTAAGGTACCTGACATAATGTCCTACCAGAAATAATATATATATAAATATTGTTATTCAGTATTGGT